>JAMLFT010000545.1:0-40336 GCA_026544285.1 Pachyrhizus erosus
AAAATTAAACAATTTTTAAAAAATAAAAAAAAAAAATCTAAAATCTAATGCTAAAGATCAGTTACTGGGTCTGCTATGCATGTCAATGGTATACAAGTGTTATACTGTTATTCAACCATACATTTTAATACTTAGATATATAGATATTTAGATTTAGATGTTAGCATAAAACTAGGTAAAAACAAAACATCTTTGTACGCTGGATTCTCATGTATCTTATGACATCAGAATCCTCTACTTTTTACTAATATAGATTACTTATTGTATGTATTTTTTTTTTCTTTAAATCTTATATTATTAAAAAATTGATAATGACATGACAGACCTTTTAATAATTTCAAAATTAATGCAACTGACTTTTGGTAATTTTAAGAATTTAAAGAAAAAACTTTTCTGTAATTTGAATTGGTGAGAAAACTAAAAGATTAAAGGAATTATTTATTTTAAAGATGGTAATAAAAATCAAACTCATGAGTATATGTTTGATCTCATCCTTATTTTGATGAGAAAAATTCACTTGAAATCATAGCTGGATTCAAAAAAAAATTCTGACTTAGAAAAACGAGATCGAACTTAGATTCAGAAATGAAACTCTCCATTCCATTCTCGTACACTCCTCTTTACATATATTTTAATTATTAATTAAATTAAAATTTATTAATTAAATAATTATATTTATATTTTTTTATAATTATTAAAAATATAAATTAATTATTTTAATAAATAAATAAATAGTATAAAATAAAATTATAATTATACATTTAATTAAAACATATTTTAATTCTTAAATATTTTTTAAGTTCTTTATTATGTATTAATTTATTACACACATATATGTTTATATTTATTTAAACTAATATGAAATTAATAAATTAAAATTAAAATTTAAAAAATATAAGATGATTTTTTTTTTTATAGATTTTTTCAAACTTAATAAAATTTAATAGAAATTGAGTTGAGTTTAATTTGTTTTGTTCTTGTCTTTTATTAACCCAAAACCCAAACTAGGGTTGCTTTTGGTGGGTGGGTTGGTAGTGACTGAGGGGGTCAAAGACCAAGAAGTGAGTTTCTATTCTATTCTTCTTATGGCTAGATCCAATGTCATGGTCTCTGTGGAAAGGAAAAAGAATTTTGAGCTATTGATTGCAATTTTCTCCAGACCCCAGGGAAAAGCATGAAAAAAAAGGCTCGAATGAAAGGGGCGATCTCGTAGTTCTTGGTCTGTGAAGATACGTTTGTTTTTATACATTGAAGCCTCCATAGATAACTGTCCATATACTGATAAGGGATGTATGAATTCTCCAGAAGAGAATCACAAGCAGTTAAACCTATTCGCCACCCACTTCATTCCTAATTTGTTTCATCTTTAAATTTATAACACCTTTTACATTATTTACTCGTTCAAATAATATTATGCATTAAACTTCCAATTTCTACAAACACCTTCTTTATTAATATAATTTTAAATTTATTAAGTAAAAGACTAGGCCACCAATAAATCTAATTAAAAAATAAAAATAAAAATATGTCCTAAATGTTAATTTGATCCTTATAAAATATCTTATTTTTTATTTTAATTTGTATATTTTTTTATAAAAATATATTTTTAATCCTTGTTATTAATAAATAACATTAACAATAATGTTGATAACTCATTAACTTATCGTGTTCTCAAATAGTTTGACAAAATAGATATATGTGATTTTTTTTTTAGAAAACTATATTTTTAAAATTTTTACTTGTTTAAAATAGTTGATAACATCAAATTAATTTATACAAAATTAAAAACATAGTTTATTAAAAAAAAATACATATCACTACATTGTTAACCTCTTTAATAACGTGACAAGTCAATGAACTGTTAACGTCATTGTTATATTATTAGTTAATGTTGTCAAGTGTTACATGATAGTAAGAATTAAAACAAAAAAATGGATGAATTAAAATAAAAAATATTTAAAAGATTAAAATAAAAAATAAAATATTTTATAAAGACCAAATTATTATTTTAAAAAATTTAGGGATATAATTTCCATTTAATATTAATACATGACTCATTATAGTTAGTTTGTTATCCATAAATTATTAACAACTACATTTTTTATCTTTAATATTATTTCAAGCTAATTCTCAAGGATGAAAGTAGTATATAGGAAGGGATGAGATATGCATCATTCTTCAAATCCTTAACATTTTGACTCATCCATTTACTAATTTGACTGTTGAAATCCTAGTAAGTGACATCACCTTCGTCTTCAGTTTAAGAGACGACAATGTTAGCATTTAAATATGGATTCATAATCTAGCATTAATTTAAAATATTTACCTTATTATCAATTCTTACCAATAACCTTTTTTTTAAATAAACCATCTTTGAATATGGTAATACACAAAATCAATGTATAATTTCTTTTTAATCGTAGAATGCTTTTGTTGCATTGAATATGAAATGTCAAAATGATATTTATTTGTTTGTTCTTTAAAGAAATTTGTTTACACTTGTTTAAGAAAATTCTCATAACTTATTTCTGAGACATCAATTTCTACAATTAAGGAGGTATTGGGATATGGAATTCAATTCTTAAATGAAATAAATGTTTTAAAATTTTTAATTTGAGTAATTATTTGAAACATTTTAGTCATTCATGAAGATTTTTTCTTAAGCTTTTATATAAAGGTGAACATATTGTTTTCATGTTTGGAATAAAATTTGTTATGTAATTTAGACATACTAAAATTCTTAGGAATAGTTTTTTATCTTTAATTTTTAGATTTTTTTTTAAATTCTAGGGATTGTTTAATAGAAGTTATTGTTTCTTGATATATTTCATATCCAAAAATTTAGTTTTTGTTTATAATATTTTTGTTCATTTTTTTTGCTTAAACAACTAATCTATTTTATTTTCTTACTTTATAAATTTATTAAATGTATGATATATTGATTTATTCCTTTTAAAAAATTAATACATCAACAAAATATATTATAAATATATACACATATATATACATATATATGTGTGTAAAAGATATTGTTCATAATATTTTAGAACTAACTTGGAGCACTTTTTTAAACCTTGGGACATTAAATCAATCATAATGTCTAAATGGTACTACAAAAGTGGTTTTATATTATATTTGTCTACCCTCAAAATATGATAGTAATTTTGTATTAACCCAAGAGTTGCTAATGACATGACTTCAAGTTATAAGCAAAAAACTTTAATTTTAAAACTCTTCAATTTAATTTACTTATGAAAATACTTGTGAAACTTTTTATATTTCAAAATTAACAATTTAATAAATCATAAGTGCAAGAAAAATACATACATGCATTATATAATCAACTAAATAAAACCACATGCAATATGGACTACAACTCATTATCAAAGACACAACATCAAAGCGACTCAATACATATACGTAGCAATACAAAAATTATTACAAAGGAGACATCATAAACATCTAAGTTGGTTGACTCTAAGCAAAAAAAAACATCAAAGAAAAGGAAAAATATTTACTCCACATTCAAGCATGCCCTGCACGATGCTCCCAAGAGAAAGATTTGTCTCACCTAACCATCCGCTCCCCCCAATATGACATTTGAGATCATCGTAGTCATAAACATATGTGTCACATTCCAAGAGTAAGCTTACTAATACAAATATATATAAATGCAATTTAAAACTCGATTAATAATAAACAATTATACTTTGTCATCTTTATAATATTTTATTTTCTATTGGTATAAGTAACATTCAACTCACATATGATAACACCACATGAACCATCATTCTAATTCAACAATTGGGTATAACCATCACAATCTAATATTTTAGTACCATTATACATGAATAATATTGGATATGAAATGAAATATATACTTTGTCCTATGAAGATTCCACTATTGAACGATCATTACAAGTCTCATCCATTAACATAAGAATACACATTTATTTATTCAAGGTGCCTTTGATTAATTCTATGGAGAATTATGATTTTTTTTTTCAAAAAGAGATAAGTGTAAGTAGTAGCTCAACTCAATTAGGCCTTAACCTTTAAAGGACTTCATCCACCAATTTATTATACAGGCACATTCAATGTTAGTCTCACAAATTCATCCAACACTAGGTTGGTGGTCTGACAAGCACCCTTCAACTTACGTGTTTACTCATATACACCATCAATTATGCATTATGTATGATTGCATATAATTTCACCTCAAAAAATCTAATAGTCATCATGTTATATTGAAATCCCCTTGAGGTTTGAGATACAACATCTCTATACATATCTTCTTACTATTATTTGTCTTAAGGAACGAAACTTCATCATTATTATACTTGGATTTTCTTACGGTTTAAGATACAACATATTTGTACCCACCATTTCATTATGACATATCTCAATGATCCAAGTTTCACTAACAACAATCCATCATAAAGGAACAATTCTAAATGGTAACAACATACTTCAATCTTAACAATAACACAATAATCTCATTAAGAATATAATTATCTTAAAACCAATGTATTAATCTTACTAATGAATTACTCATAGACTAACCAATATATCACATTTATGCCTTATTTTACCATTAGAATAGTTATCCACTTGATATTTATAGTTGACACATCATCGCCTTAGTTATTGGGTTACCATCTCCTTCACTTTTTTATTACGTGTCTATGACATTTGTAGGTTGTGATTATGATATTTAGAGTTATAATAATTTAATTAAGTTGGCTATTGTCTCATTTAAAAGGTAAAAAGATTAAGTCTACCTCAAGACCTGATTTAGAAGTATATCATGCCTAAAATTATGAACAATGTTAAACTTTTGCCAAAATTTAACAAGTTGACCTTTGCTCAATAATAAAAAAAACATATGTATAGTTAAAAACCTTATTTTTTTAGTGAAACCAAAGTTACAAGTTAGCTAACATCTAGAGCTACATTTCATATGACAACATCTAAGGTTAATTAAATTTTCCTAATGAGGCTTTGAATTTCCTAAATAAATGTTTCATTCGTCCAATGAAATACTCAAAGGCTCACATTTTCCTTTGTTGCAAATTCATCCAATGAACACAAAATTTTGCCCAACAAATTTGTGAAAAAGAACACCATTGCTTTTTATTACCAACTTGTCCAATAAATCCAAAAATTTTCCTAGCAATTATGTAGAACTACACTAGGAAAACCCTCATTTTTCTTTCCTAAGCTTTTGGTTTTCAAATTTTTGAAAACCAAAATAAACCCAAGTAGTTTTCCATCAATTGAAACACTAAAACAAATCCAAAAATTTAAATTTTTCATCATGCTCATTGACCAATTAAGAATCTCCATTTCAAACTTGAAAATTCTAATTTATTTAAACATTTATTTTCATACATTATACTTCATTCTCAAGTAATGCCAAACCAATCCAAAGCAACCAAACATAAAAAAAGGTAGAGTTTTACTTACCTTTAGTAGTCTTAAACTTGAGTACTTTGGAAGAGAAAAGAAAGGTAGATAGTTTGAATCAAAGAAGTGAACTTGTCTTTAACCCACCAACAACTAACATTATGAGAGCACAAAACAACCTAAAATAAAAACCCAACTTAGATTCTTCAATTTAAAATCCTTTTTTGCATCAACTCCATAGAAGGAACACACCACAACAATAGGGTCACTAAGAGTCCATAGGAGAGGGAGAAGAGTGGTTAGATTATAAAAGACTCCAAAAAATTTTCTAGAAAAACAAGGAAGATTAAGCGAAATAGAGCGTGACTTGAGAAAGAAAAGAAATAAAAGTATGAGGATTTTGGGAATAGGTTTCAAATTATTAGGAGTTTAGGGAAGGGTTTTAGAGGTTTCTAATATCCTCTCTCATTAAGGCCTTTCCAAATACATTTTTTTACTTATCTCAAAACTTAACTCTAAAATCTCAAATCACAAAAGAACAAATAAGTTCATCTAAAGTAAATAATTAAACTTATTATATTTTACTATATCAAATGTTCGTAGTGTAAATTAAATTTAGTTTTTCTTATGTTTTAATTAAAACACTTAGTCACACAATTAAGAAAAACACAATGTTACAATCCTAATTTTGTTTTAAATTTAGAGAATATTATTGCATTATGTAGTCTTTTTATTACAATGAATTTATTGGGTAATGGATATCTTGTTTATTTTAATACTTTATTTAGAGGTTTGTAATTTATAATTAACCCCATGTTGTGATGACAACCATCCACGTACACATATCTTGACGAAGCCATAAAAGTTTCTAAATTAGTTATAGTGTCACTCAAATGGTTTATAACACATGTAACCTATTTATCTTGTAAGAGTGGTGATTATTTTTATGTCATGCTTAACCCATATGAACCAATTGCTTATATGTTTAAGAATTTCCATAAAGTTAAGTCTATTGCGTGCATGACTATTCATTTATTGCATATTTGCATCAATTGTTAATGAGTTTTTGTTATGATATGTACTTATTGATTTGGTATGCTTGAATTTATGTAATGTATTATGAAATTGTTTAGTATATGCTAAATAATGTCATGAATAGCCAAAATAAGATTAATATGATAAAATAAATCAAATGTCTTTTTCTATATAATTAATAAGTGCTTTATATAATATAGGGATAAGGATAATGAACCACAATTATACTAGGCTTTGATAAAAAGGACTTTTAAGTCTCAAAGAGGGTTTTTACCTTTCTAGTTTACCCATCGACCCACTATTTTTAAGAAAAGGTAAAAGAAAAGGAAGAAGAAGAAAAAGAATGGAATAAGTCACACTACATCCACATTTAGGATTTCTTTGTGAGTGCATTTTTTATTATTTTTTTTTCTCATTCTCACTCTTATACATTATATATTGATTGCTTTATTAATTCTGACTTAGATTTTGAAAACAATTTCTATAGGGGAAAGGAGGTTAAGGTTTATGAAACTTTCATGGTTTTATATGATTGTGAAGTTTAAATGAGTAATTTAAAGATCATAAATGTATTTGAAGTTTTATTATTCATTATTTGGTGTTTAATTGAGGTAAGGGGCTATGAGTGGCCCCAAGATATGTAGATATGCATTTTTTATGATTTTATGCTACTAAGCATGAATTATATAGAGGCCTAAGTCTAATACCTAATATGCTTATACTAAGCGCAAGTTGTGCTTAACATAAACCTTCTAAAGCCTATGGTTAAGGTCGTGGGTAGTGGTGCTAATGCATTTATCATGCGCTAAGCACTGGACATTTAGAAAAGGTGTTAAAAATCATGTGCAATTGCACTACACACAATTCTTTTTGCACTAAAGTGTGTGTCTTTTAAAAAGTTTGTTTGGAATTTATATGCAATGGTGCCAAACACCTTTTAATTGTGTTAAGCACCAGCGTCTAATATTAAGCGCAAGGAGTTATAATTGCCTCATGATGATGATGAGGAGTCTCTTTTGGTGTAAGGAGTATAATATCCTTTTCTATTACCAAAAAATGATAATATGTTAAGTAAGAAACATATGCATGTATAAGACTTTATGCAATACTCATTGACAAAGAAATGGATACCATCCTCTTTGGTCCTTAAAGAAGTGGTAGGAGGATTTTTTTTTTCTTTAAAATGTTCCTTCAATTTTGTTTAATAAGGGAAGAATGATATCATAGACAAAATAAATGTCTCTTGAGAAGTTGAGCTTAAATTTGACCATAGATGATAAAAGGAAAAGTTAAGGATAAGAATGAAAAGTTTAAGAATTAGGTTTTAATGTCATTGATCAAGTGAAGTTATATATATGAAGTGTGCATTTATGAAGTATGTTTACATTGTTGCATTTAGGACACTCATTAAGACATTGTCTCTTTAGTTTAAGTATTATGTTCTAAATTAAACATTTTAAGGAACTCTTAAGTAATGACATGAAGATTTCTTTTGTATTTTTTGTTTATGAGGTCAAGTGAAAACATTAAACTTTATGTCTTTTGTATTGGATTTGTTGTAAATAAGGATTGACCTTCCAACATCTATTGATATTTAGGGTGTTTAGTTTGATGTTGGTTAACAAGTGACATGCATTAGGGTGGAAGCTATCAATAGTAGCTTCTACGTAAATCTAAAAAATGACGCAAAACATTTCATGCACTCACATATATAATGTGCTAGTAACACATGTAGGTAATTATGTTTGGAGTACTCTTTTAGTATGTTGGAGTCTCATTAAAAAAATATGATTTACATTAAGTTTTAATGACAAACTATCAAGAAACCAATTTTAAGTTTCCTAAACTTAAACTGCTAATTATTTGTTTTGAGGATGTTATTAAAATATAAGACTTGATTAAGAACCATAAAGAAATGTAAGAAACGTCAATATGAAGTGTGTCAACCTTTCATAAATAGGACATGTCCATCGAAAGTAGGAATATCAAAAGTAGGACTATTAAAAGAAATGTGACTAAAAGCATACACGACTAACCATACTTTAAAAAGATCAAAGTGCACCAAGATCAAAACTGTGTATGATAAAAAACATGATCAAAAGGTGAAACTAGTCCACAAGTAGAATGATTAGAAGTTACACATGACAATAAGGACCACCAAAAGATGCAAAATTGAACAAAAAATGGGACATAAATGTGTGCATTGTTCAACAACACCTATATTTGAAATAATAAGCTCAAAATTAGACCAATAAGTGTTCAAAAGCATAGACTTGTCGAGGTCATTAAGTTCTAACATAAATACAACAACCAAATGTATAAAAAGACTATTACACAAGCTATGTAATCTCTAAAAGTTACTATAAGAAGCATCTTGAAATTACCAATCTTTAATAGCATCACCTATGACAAGATTCAGAAGTTGTCATAAGGTGAGCCATTAAGGAACCAACAACCACCAACTATTATAATTTTAAATTTGAATTATGTTAACTGTAATTGAAAAGAAAGTAGAAAATACAACAAAGAAAAGTTCAAAAGTTGTAGAAAAAATAAAGAAAACCAGTTAATATATAGTTATGTGAAAGGGACAACTCATACAACATTTGACTAAGTTTGAAATGCCCTCCAATAATCACAAATGACTAGCTCAAGGTCTATATAAACACTTTCATTCAAAAAAGTTCAATGCAAGGAAGGAAAATAGTTAAAAGGGTATAAGGTAAAATTATTGAGCTTTAAAAGAGTGAATTCCTAACTTTTATTAAAGTTTTTCTAAGCCAAAATACTTTAGGATTTGCATAATTCTTATGTTTATCTTAAAAAGTGTGTGTAAGCCTCTATTTTTGTGTAACCTCATTAAAGCGAGCATCCAAAAAAGAACATAAAGTTTGTCCAATAGCCCAAAGGGTATAAGGTAAAAATATTAAGCTTCTAGAGAGTGAATTCTTAACTTTTATAAAGTTTATCTTAGCCAAAATACTTTAGAATTTGCATAAACCTTATATTTATCTTATAAAGTGAGTGTAAACCTCTATTTCTGTGTAACCTCATTAAAGTAAGCATCCATAAAAAGAACATAAAGTTTGTCCAAACAAAACATGTGAAATGGGAACTCATAAATGTAATCAAAAGAAAAATGCTTCTAAAGTGTTCTATGTCCACAACAAAGTATGTTGTGTAAGTTTGTAGCAAGATTGGTGTTGGGTTAAGCTTAGAGAAAATTGTAAAAAAAAAAAAAATACTAGTTTGAGTGGAATTTGTAAAGGTTAGAATACTATTTAAAGAGATTATAGAAGTTGAGAATATTGAGTTGTGTAACTTGTAAATGTGAGAATGTTGTCCTAGAGAGAAAAAAAATACTAAGTGCAAACTTGAAGAGATAAGAATACTTGAACCATATTTACATAAGTGAGAATACTAAAATGGAAAGGTGAGGGTACATAGTGCAAATTTGCATATATGATAATATTGAGTTTAGAAGTAACTTAGAGAAGCAAAAAAAAAAAAAAAAAACTATGAAAGTTCAAAGAGATTTAAAGAGAGAAAAAAAAAACTCTTTTGTAGTTGATGTTTTCCTAACAAAAAATCTCATAAATTGTAGAGACTAGATATAACTTAAAGTTATGAGTGAACCAATATAATTTTATTGTGTTGTAACATTTCTTTGGTTTATCGTAATTGTTTGCTTGCTATTTAATTTATAACTGTTGAAAATTTTATTTTCAAGAATTAAACTTAATTTAAATATAGGCATAAATGGTTTTTCAAGATATTTTATTCTCTAAAAATAATAACATATTCTTAATGAAAATTGAGAAATAACTTTTCATACTAAACTTGGAGTACATGTGTTGTATTATTTATATCAAAGTTTAAGAAAATACTTATTTACACTTAACATATTTTTTAATCCAAACCAAAACTTAAAAGAAAAAAATATCATAAGTCTTTTTTTTTACATAAAAAAATTAATTGTTAAATGTCATTACTCAACTCCTTTCCAGTAACTCTTTGATATATTCAATTTCAAGATGTTATATATTTTTTCTAAAGGACTTAACTCTTTTTCTTTTTTAAATGGATGATATAAATTATTTGTTTCACAATACTTTGAAAACCAATCAAATAAATACATGTTGATTTCATCTTCTTTTAAGTGTTGATAAAATATCTCTTTAAATTATTTTGTTTCTTGTTTTTGAAGTATTAAAAAAAATAATCTCTTATATTTTTTTTTATCATATTGACCTTCACAGTTTTCTAGTAAGAGTATTAAGTATTTTTCATGTAATGGATGAATATTGAAAATATAATTTCAAATTTTGCTTATACAAATACAATTTCATTTTTTTTTTTTTGTGATGTGCTCAAAGTCTTATTATAATTATAATTAATTTTGGCTACTTTATAATAGATTTTAGGATTAATTATATTTTTGGTTCCTAATTTTTTTGCAAAATTTAGTTTTAGTTTTTAAACAAAATATTTAACATTTTTAGTTTCTTTATTTTTTCCTCTATTAACTGTTGTAGTTAACTAATGAAAACATCTTTAATGTATAATTATTTAAATGAATACTTATTTTAATTTTGTAGAATCTATCAAGCTACATAGATTTAAACACTATACAAAAATCATTCTAATGATAAAGTTGTTAGAATGAGTATTTAAATTAAATTTTATAACTAAAAAAATGACTTTTTTTTTTATTGAATTGAATCAATTAACCAATGCTGCTTATTTAAGCAACTCAAGCAATGCATTGTCAAGTTAGTTACTCTAATAAAAAAAACTAAACAATATTATTTAACTTTAAACAACTCATAAAAACATTTGTATTAGAAATGTTCTATGTTTTTAGACAAAAAAAAACTAATTACATTTTTAATAACATACTCTCTCCTAATATTTTTTTTATGATTAGTTCAAAATTTATTAAAAATTAGTAATCTTAGTAATCTCGTTTCTAAATTAAGAAAAAGAATAATAAATTAAAAAGTAAGATTTAAAAAATAAAAAAAAAACTAATAAATTTTAATTAATTAAAAATGAAACAAAAATAATAGAATGTTGAAGAGATTAGTTATTATAAAAAGAAGGAAGCGTGATAAAGTTGAAGAGAAAGTGAGGATGTTGGAAGGAGAAAAAGGAAGCAGAGAGAAGAAGGGAGTAACAGAGAGGAAATAGAAGAGCAATGGAGTTTGCAACAACACGTGCCATAAAACAGCCGTTAACTTACCCATCCCAGGTCAGGCCGCAATCCAAACGGCGACTCCACCCATCCCAATTACCATGTAGGCCCCACCTCGCTTCCTTTTCTTTCTTTGTCTTTTTAATAATTCTTTTCTTCTCCTTTTTTTTTATTATTATTATAAATAAACAAACAAATCTCACCCTTGCATCGAGTGTTCTATTGACACAACACGAAACACACACATGACACAACACGCTGCAGCATAGCCACAACCAAATGACACCCACAAAGAGGGAGAGAAACAGAGACGCTTCTGCCTCTCTGCGTGTCTCGCTCGCACATCCCTGACCGCCACAAACCCTTTCGAATTTCGAATTCGCTTATCTTTTATCTAAATTCGTAAGCTTTTCTTCTATGTCTTTTTATTTCTAATTTTTACGGGGGGAGGGGGGTTAATTGATTTTCTTTTCTTTTCCTTTTTTTGGCTTTTAAGCTTTTTGTTGTGTTGTCTTAGTTTTATTTTATTTTTTTTAGTCTTGGAACTGTAAAAGAGGAAAACGGTATACGGGATTCCTGCCAATGTAATTTAGAAGTGATCTTTTTTTTTTTTTTTCCTTCTGTTTATTTATTGGAGGGTGAGAAATTTTGGCCTTTGAATTTGGACATGCACGCTGTCATTTTGATTCTAGTTTTATTTTTTTAATTCGATTAATTCTTAAAATTTTAACCTTTTTTTGTTAGACTTTTAAGCCGATTCACCTAATGAGATCTGGTTTTTGGATACGTGGTTTTAATTTTCTTTTGAGGTCTGGTTATCGTGTGTGGTTGGCTGTTGTCAACGCTTTCTTGTTCATAGTGGTGTTTCTGATCTGTGTGCATGGTCTAAATTTTGTGCCAAATCGTGATTGACAAAGATGGTGTTTCTTTTTCAATATGCACTTTTAATGAATGGGTGAAGATTGTTAATATGTCTAATTTGTTTGTTTATTTGATTGTTATGAGATCTGCATGTCTTGTTTATGAGTATTATTCTTTGTGGCATATGGAAAATTGATGCTTGTGGCTTCATGATTTTAGCTTAAAATTGGCATATGTTTTTATAAGTATTTTTGTCATCGGTATGGTGGAGTTGTTCTACTTATTGGTTTTAATTTTGAGGGATGAAAAACAAGACTTTTCTCTGTAACCAGATTGATTCTTTCCCGTCGACATGTTGGAGGGTCCAACCTTTCTTGTTTCAAGGGACTTACCGAGCTCATGTGAGCAAGAGACCAGGTGGATATACAACTCCTTCTGTGTGATGGAGCTCGCGAACAATAAGCGGCAACTGGAACTAGAGGAAGAAGCTGTGTTGACAAAGTCATGTAAGCTTTCAGATGCTCCTGAGGAAAGGGACACAAAGAAGAACATCCAAGATCTTTCCTTATCCGTTAACCAAGCAAATGACCAAAACCATGCAAGTGATCAGTCAGACTCAAGTTCGCTGATCTACCAACTTGGTCGGGACATCTCAATTAATTGTCTCCTACGATGCTCAAGGTCTGACTATGGTTCGATTGCCTCATTGAACCAAAGTTTTCGATCTCTTGTCCGAACTGGAGAGCTTTATAGGCTGAGGCGGCAGATGGGTATCATAGAGCATTGGGTTTACTTCTCTTGTAATCTCCCTGAATGGGAGGCATTTGATCCAAACACCCGACGTTGGATGCGTTTGCCTAGAATGCCTTCTAATGAATGCTTTATCTGTTCAGATAAGGAGTCATTGGCTGTTGGTACGGAGCTTCTTGTCTTTGGAAAGGAAATAATGTCTCCTGTCATATACAGATATAGCATTTTGATGAACTCATGGTCATCAGGTATGGAAATGAATGTTCCTAGATGCTTGTTCGGTTCTGCCAGCCTTGGAGAAGTTGCCATATTAGCTGGTGGTTGTGATCCGCGTGGCAACATCTTGAGCTCAGCTGAGCTTTATAACTCAGAAACTGGAACATGGGAGCTTCTCCCAAACATGAATAAAGCAAGGAAAATGTGTTCTGGTGTATTTATAGATGGGAAATTTTATGTTATTGGTGGGATTGGAGTAGGTAACTCAAAGCAGCTAACATGTGGTGAGGAGTTTGATTTGCAGACAAGAAAATGGCAAGAAATACCCAACATGTTCCCTGGGCGAAATGGAGGATCTGAGGTGACTGAGGTATCGGCTGCTGCTGAGGCTCCTCCTTTGGTTGCAGTTGTAAATAATGTATTGTATTCTGCAGATTATGCCCAACAAGAGGTAAGGAGATATGATAAAGACAATAATTTGTGGGTCACTATTGGAAGATTACCTGACCGCATAGTCTCAATGAATGGCTGGGGGTTAGCCTTTCGTGCATGTGGAAATCGCCTAATTGTTATCGGTGGGCCAAGAGCTTTAGATGGAAGGGTAATTGAGATCAATGCCTGTGTCCCAGGTGAAGGTGTGCCAGAGTGGAACCTGCTTGCTAGCAGGCAATCAGGGAGCTTTGTGTATAACTGCGCAGTGATGGGATGCTGAGGCATTCACTTTTGGTGAATAGTGTTATATGGATTTCTTCTGAATGGAATTAACATTCTTCACTTTCAAGCAGAGATGATTCTGGCTCTTGGGTAATCTGCCCACCTTTTGGGGTAAATGTTTACTCCCATTTAGAGTAATAGATACAGTTTTAGAAGGTTCACAAAACTGAGTCTTTTCATTTTAAGTTATCTTGATGGTTTTTCAAAGGTTGGCACCATGACAGGTGAATAATTACCTCTTGGTACATGTTGGGTTGCAATCACCTTTTTCATAAGTTCAATTGAAGTGTTGCAGAATTGTAACTGGTCTCAGTTTTTGTCTTTTTTGCTTTCTGTTGCCCTTTTTAAATATGTAATCTAATTTTCTTCAGATCTTCCCAAACCCTGTTTGTGTTGCCTGTTATTCACCTCCTCCCCCTTAAGTTGCAGAAAAAATGGGAAACAAGGAATAACCTTTTCTTCAGTCTTTTTGACTTTTGCTTTAGTAGGTCTTGATTGTTTCAGATGACAGTGTTTAATTGCGTCATCCAAGCTGTATCATTCTGTTTGTCTCAATTTTAGACAAACAGAACTCAATCAAGGTTCTGTGTGCTTCTGTTCTGGTAAATCTAGGTGAAAATTTAATTAATCATAATAGCCCCACAAATTATGGGTTATAGAAAGCAAATAAGTAGATTTGGGGATTTTATTTTATTTTTAAACATCAACAATCAAGATGAGGGCGGATGAAGTTAGCTTAAGGCCGTAGCACTTACACTCTTCAAAGATATAGAGCTGAACATGGAGTCCATTTTGGATGAACATGGATTTAGTTAGGGTTTATGTAATTCTAAAAATTTTAAACATTACTTTGGCTTTCTTCAATGTTTATCTATAGATTGTGTTTCTAGAACTTATTTGATGATTTTCAATGGAATTTGTGCTGATAGGATTAAATTTCAGTGATTAATATAATGCGCTAGCTGGTTTGTAGGCATAAGAGTTAAATGCAGTTAGTTATTTTGAAGGGATAAGTTTTTCTGTTAACAATGAAGCAGGCAAATTATAGTTTATTTATACGATTTGGATGTAGAATGGTCTGTGTTTTTATCAAATGAATTGATACTATATGTCTGTTAGCATCTACCGGACAGAGTTCATTGAATGGCCGAGTCAATAGATTATTAGAAAATACAAGACTTAATAATCTTTATCTGCTCTGAAGATTCTATTTTTCGGTTCGAGCTAATATTCGATGTATTCAGTTTGACTCAAGCAGCTTTTGATTATGTATACAAACTGTTATGGATGGAGGATTAGCCAGTTTTGTGTCTTTGTCCACATCATGGTGGAAATTTTCTTGTCACTGATCACGTACATTTCTGTGTTGGATGATGATCTATTGTGCATATTAGAAAGCATTCTTTAAGCTAATTAGTAATTAGTAATTAGTAATTACATTAAAATAAATAATGTGAATATATGTATTAAGGTTTTTAACATTATCAACTAATTACAAAATACAATATATGATAGATATTGATTTTTATAATAAAGAAAGTAGTTATCTATTACTCACTTGTGGTTTGCTCTTGATTTTCCGTATTGGTTGATTTTATGGTGCCACTTCAAATCCAAGCACGAAGTTTGAAAACAAAGAAGCTCCAATCCGTGTTGGGAAGCAAGTATGTTGTTTTCTGAAGATAGAGAAGGAGAGTTTCACTAGTAAACCCACAACCATATCTCTTTTTTTTTTTTTTTTTTTTTTTTTTTCCTTATACCCGGTTGGATAATGAGTGGGATGAGCAATTCCCATTTTACAAAATAATAAATATATAGTTGTTGGAGACAACATGGGAAGTACAAATTGTACAATGCAACTAAGTAAGTAATGGAAACAGATGGTGATGTGTGCCCTATCTACATGTGCACTGACCCATGATGAAACTGTTACAGTGACACGTGGGTTGGGGGTAGTTGATATCATCTAATGCTTCGCTCATGCCGGAACTTTTTCCTCTACTATCGTACTAGCTTTTGTATTTTGTACTTTACTATCTCAGGAGTGTTGTTTCAGATTTTGTCTAGGCTGATTCAAAATTTTAAAACCAGCAAAATAAAACAAGAAGAATAATAAGAAACATGCAAAACACACACACACACAAAAAAAAAAAAAAAAAAAGGAAATATAGACAGACACAAAAACCCAAACCGACAGCAAAATTGTATTCACCCCACGATGTTTATTGTGTTCCAGACTTGGATTCTTCAAAAGAAAGGAAGAGACATGGATAAGGGTAACGGTTTTTTTACTTTCTTTTGGAAACATAGATTAGAGTCTAGACTATGGTGTATTATTTGGATTCATTTTCTGCAGATATTTATTAGAAAAAATAAAACGACTTAAGTTTTTTTTCACAAGTTAACGTTAACTGATGTATTTAGCTGTTATAAGAAAACTTGCGTGTTTAATTTTTATAAAAGAAATTTATCTAATTTTTTATAAGTTTTTTTTTTTTGTTAGTTTACACTTTGAATGTCATTATTGAGTTCCAAGTTCGAGACAAAATCCCAAAACCTTTCCCATTCAACTTCTCAAAAAATTTATTTTAATTAAGAAAAAAGAGACATTTTGTGCCTCTTTATATATTTAAAAAAATAAAAAAAAATAAGAGAGGTTATAATGTTAGCAGGTAGTTTATATAGTTATAGAGATAAAATAATAATTTATGGATGAGTTGTAGAAATAAAAATAGACAAAAAATTATGTAACTAAAATTCTATACTCTCTTTGTATATAGTTATAGATTTTATTTATTATGACTGTCTTGCATAATTTTATCCAAGTAGGATCGAAGCATTCTTAAGATATGGGCAAACTTGTTATTATAGATTTGGACAAGTGATTTTATGAGAAGTTATTAAAATAGCTTTTTTCTTTTAATTATTATTATTTTTCTTCTGATTATTTTGAAAAGTTAAACAAACACATGAAAAATAAAAAAAAAATTATATATATATATATATATATATAAAGTCGTAACGTAATAATAGCATGGGGCCAAAGCCCGTTTTACGGAAGAAAAAGGGTTTTGTGGCCTTATACAGTTTGGAATTTTGGAGTTGGAGAGGAAATGATTATGGTGTCTCCTTAGGAACAATATCGTTACAATACGTGAGGAACATACAAAACTGCTGCATTTGAATAATGTGGAATCGGATCAGAATCATCAAATGTTTGGATTTATGTGAGTGGAACAAGTCTTGCAATTTTTAAGACTACTAAGACAAAAATCCAATTGGATCACTGTTTTTCACTATATTTGTTGCTTTCAAATTATTTAGGACAATATATTTTCATCTCCTTAAAAAAAATTTAAATTCTATTTTAATTCTTGAAATATAGTTGTCTGATTCAAATTTCTTTAATTTAGAAGCATTCCACTTTTGATCCTAGAGTGTACTTTTTAGAATTTTACAATTACTATTAAAGATTAATTATAACTATTTTAAGGATAAAAAGTGAAGTATTTTTAAATTAAATAAACAAAAAAGACAATTTTTTATAACTAAAATCAAATTTAAAAAATAAAAAAACATTTATTTTATTTATTTATTTGTGTATTGTACATATATGTCTCTGCAGTCTGTTTTCAAATTAGAAAATGTTTTTTCTTTTTTACTAAATTACAATTTTGGCCATCTTTAATTTTTTTATTAACAATTTTATCCCTTATTTTTTTCTGTGATTTCAATTCCTAGATTTTATAAAATTCAATAATTTTTTTTAAATCTGCAATTTTGCACAATTAACTATTAGAATAAAATTATAATTTTTTTAAAATTTAAGAACTAAAATTACAAAAATAAATAAATAAATAAAGGGACCAAAATTATATTAAAAAAATTAAAAAAAGTTTAATTTTATTATTCTCTTTATCCTATTTTAATTGTCGTCTTGGATTTTTTATACATACCAAAAAAATTCATTTAATAAATAAAAAAATAATTTTATTAAATTAATCTTTATCTTAATTAATTTTATTAAATACGATATAAGACAATAATATTATTAAAAATATATTAAAGATACAAATAAAAAAATAATTAATATTACTTTAAAAATTAAATTAACAATTATTTTATAACAATTTTTTCATACGTGATAATTAAAATAAGATAAAAAAATATTTAATCTTTTTTATGATGTTTTCTTGAAATAGGATAAAATTTCTCAATTCTTATCTATCTTGTTTTTGTGAAAGTTATGCTACCTTATATTGTTCTTCTACTACTTGTCAACATAATAAAAGCATTTATTAAAAAAATATTTATAATACTCAAATCATTCTTTTTTATAACAAGAAGGTCAATTAAATTTATATTCTTAAATATAAGTAAATTCTAACTATTTTTATTTTATTTAATATTATTCTTTTTAAAAAAAATTATTTTTATGAAAATAATCAAATATTTTATATTTTTATTATTTTAAACTATAAATATTTTTTTTATTAGAGACAGTTCTATATTAATAAAATTCATTCTGAATATTTAACATATTTATATATACAACACTCAAACTTAAAACTGCAACTTAAATTAAAGTATCTATGTACTAATTAATCCACGTGCACCTAAGTATTTTACTTATTTTAATAAATTTTGAGGTAAAATTTTATAATATAAATTCGAAGAGTTTTAATGAAGTTAACGTTTTATTAACAATGTCTTCCTTTATTGTTAAAGAGCAGCGCTAGTAAATGCGAAAACTAAGTATGAAACAACAACAAAATAATGTGTCTTTTATTGAATAAATGTAAGATAAAAAAAAAGTAGTTTGGTAAAAATCATGTCATAGAAGTTTTGTATAATCTTCATCCAATCAGTTTTATATTATATCAACCATATTGTTGATAAAATGTTTTAAAACTGTTAACTATGTTTAACTAAATAATTTCATTAAATGCTTGTTGAATTTACATAATAAATTATATATTTTAAAATTGTTATATCAACGAGTAATCATTAATATAAAATTGACGGCATGAATATCATACAACTACTTAATATTTTTATTTAAAATTTATCCATTAAAAGACAAACACATCATTTTATTAACGTACTTGTAATTCAAGAATTAAATTTAAAATTATTAATTAAATTAGGACAGTCTCACACCAATTTGATGCACGTAATATTTTACTTATTGTAATAAATTTCAAAGTATAATTTATTATGTAAGTTTAATGAGCATTTAATGAAAATATAGAGTTAAACATACTTCACAATTTAAAAACATTTTATCAACAGCATGGTTGATATAAAACTGACTGCATGAAGATTATATAAAATTTCCATGGCATGATTTCTACCAAACTACTTAATTTTCTATCTAACATTTATTCAATAAAAGACAAACACATTATTTTGTTATTATCTCATACTTAGTTTTCACATTTACTAGCACTGCTCTTTAACAATAAAGGAAGACATTGTAGGAACATTAGTTTAATGTCATTTTGAAAAAAAAAATTTAAGAATATGAAAATGAAAATAAATATATTTTATTTTAAAAAAATTACATTCTCACATTTTAAATATTTTTTATTCTCATAATTTTTCTAATATCTCATATTTTTATGAGAATAAAAATTATTTTTTAAAATAATAAATTTTTTTTATTATATTCTTTTACTTTTTTAATTTTATTTTTCATTTTTAATTAAATATTTTTTCTTGTTGGAAACGTGATTTGTAGAAATACAAAGTATACCATGAACAGACGCCCCTGTGCTTATAATTAAAAATAGAAATAATATGAGATAAACAAGTGTTATCCATCAAGTCAAATAAAATTGGTAGAAGTTTTTGAAGAAAAAAAAAAATAAAAATAAAAGTGAGACAAACAATAGTTGCAAACACAACTATCAAATTAACAAAAAGAAAAAAAAAAGTGTCACATAGGGATAAATATCACGACAAAGAAACCCAACAATAGATAGAGAAATCTATTTTAATATATAAATTAGCATATACAATTTGAAAAATAAGACTATCCTTTTTTTAAAAATTGTCTTAATTTTTAGATATATATTTTACATACTACTTTAATAATTAAATAAAAAATTCTCTCTTAATTATCTTAAATTAGTTTTTATCTTTATTTATATATTTATTTTTTAATTGTCTATCTCTTCAATTTACCATAATTTTTTCATAGATTTCTAAATTGAACTTAATAGTTATTTTTTTTTAAAAAAAATAATTAAAAATTATCTTATATCCTCATTTAAATTTTTAGTTATAAATTTAAAATATAATTTATATATTTTAAATATTTATTTATTATAAAATTAATATATCAAAATAAGCATTTATCCTACTCAAACTAAAATATTAGTTTTATTTGGTAAAGTATTTTTTGAGGGGAATATTAGTTTCAAAAGAAGTTAAAATTCTTTTGAATACTTTATTAAAATAGTTTTTAAAATTCTTGACAAATTAATTGGATAGTTTTATAATTAAAATGAAAATTTTTAGAATTACATGTTAATAAAAGAAAGATAAAATAGAATTTCGATCCTATATTTATATTTTAAGTTTTGATTTAGTTCTTATGTTTAAAAAATTTTCGTTTTGCTCTCTTAAGATTTCTGTGTTAAAATAAATTGATTCTATTATTAATTTATCACATTAATTCAATTAATTGTCACAGATAAAAATTATGAGAGATGACATTTTAATTAAATTTGACAGTGTCAAAAATTGACAGAAAGATAAATTTAGTCTAATAAACAGTAAGTAAACAAAATAATTTTTTTAATATTTAAGAGATGAAACTGAAACGTAAAATAAATAAATGTTGCCAAAATTCTATTTTAGCCCGAAACATCAAACCTCAAAGAAAAGAACATGAATAAGAAAGTAAAATAAACCTTGCTCTCCACGAAAACCCCTCAAAACTTCTATCCCTTTATGCCACGAATTCATCTTTATAGCTTCATCTTCACAGTACCTGAGGCTTCATTTTTTCAGTGTTCGTATATTGGTTTTTCAGGTTTGTTTTGTTCTTGGTTTTTTTTTTTTTTTTTTTTCATATGTGAATCTGATTACCCCAATACCTATTAATACGAAGTTTGTGGAGTTTAGTATTATTTATTTATTTCCCCCTTATATGAGGTTTTTTTCTCTCTTGTCTGAAATTCCCTTGTATGATATGAAATAAGCACTTGTTTATTTGTTCTTGATGCTTCACATTCTGTTAACATTTTCTTGTTGCAATATATTTGGTTTTGTCCACAAACTATTTGATGTTTGATCTGAATCAAGGAAGAGTATATTGCCCACAATGTCAATTTCCTAGAAATATTTTTTTTGGTCCAGTATCCACAAATTGATGCTTGCTTGTAGCATTGAGGGCATTAATACCTATATATACATGGTACATGCGTGGATTTTGGATCCAATCTAATGTTCAATATGCCAAAGTAGAATATTTTGCATCCACCATCATCAATTTCCTCTGTTACCAAGGTTTCATTTCTCTGTCATCAATGTTTGATTCCTGTAAGTTTGTTTGAGTTGAGTCCCTCTTCATTGGATGAAAGCCCTACCTTAGGTGTGTCTTCCCCCCATATCCATTCTCTTCAGAGAATTCGACTACTTTGGGAAGCAAATCATAGCCATACTCATTGTCGTTAAGATCCTCATTTTGCTTAGTCTGGTTTCTAGTTGTAGCTTCTTCAAGCAACTTAGATAACTCCTCCATCTTGTTAATAGATGGAAATTTCCTAGATTGAATTGAAGTTCCACATTTTCTTAAAAATCATTCTGAGACTCTCCTTCAACTTCACTCTTAGTTCTTCTTTAAGGGCTTTACTGCTTTAGTATATTTAATTGCTTCGAGTACCGTTTGTATTAAATTATCATTATTGTCTTTATAAATGGATGAGCTAGGAGAAGAGAGAAACCTTGAATTGTTTAGATGGAGAGAAGGATGTGGAATGGACATTGTTAACATTTTGGGAACATATAATTACAATTTTGGTCTATAAATCAAAGAAAGAAATCTTAACTGTTTAACATCAGCTTAAAAAAAGAAAAATCTATAGAGTTGGTGTACACTCTACTTTAGAAAGAAGCCTAAACAGTTATATCTAGTTAAAAAATAATTTCATATATTCTGTGCAGTAACTAATCTACACTTTAGGTTGACAAAACCATTAAAATCACTAATAGTTCAACCTATATGTATAACATAAATATATTCTACATTATATTCAATTAAAAAGATGGCTGTCCCCAAATTAATCTGTTGGTAGCTGTTTGCTTATTCTTCCTAATTATTACCCCTGCCATGACTGTCTCAGGGCTTCTGTTGCCATTGATAAATCTGCAATGCTATACAGGTAGCATGAGCGTTATACTCAAATATGCTGGTATTTGCTTGTTGATTCTGTATTTTTAGGAATAGTAGAAAGACATGATAATGTGCAGTTAAAATTTATCCACCAAAATATGTTAGTAAATAATACATCCTTTGATTTTTTTTGAAGAGCTCAGCATTACTGTAATGAATCTTTAGATATCTGTAGTAAATTAATGATACTGTTATTGAGGCACAACCAAGGACAAAACAAGTTCAACCCGGCTTTCAACCAAGACTGCAAATGAACATTATTTGCAGTCAACTGGCCAATTGCTCATTTTGGCATGCTCACAATGAATCTTTTGACCTCAATGAATGTCTTCTTGTTTCCTCAATTTCTCAATGACACTGTCTTTTCTACTTGGCTTGCTTTATTTCCTGGATATATATAATGAAATAAGAGTGCAACTGTGCAAGAGTAGGGTATTAGGGTGATGTTGTGAGTCATAGGGCTATGTACTAACATAATATTGAACTTGTAATTGAGTAGTGAAGCTTAGTTTATCAATATTTTCATTTTGCTTTATGAAGCTTCCTCTACATTTATCCAAGAGGGATTTTGGACCGTCAAATATTTAATTTAATGCTGTAACAATCTTATACCTATGACTAGTAAAAATAGTCTTGTAAAACAAAAACCAACTTTGAAGTGGTTTAAAACCAGTCTTATAACTGAATTTTGAAAAATAAAATGGTTATAAACTGGATTGATAATTAGATTTGGATAAGAATATGGATTTATAAATGGATTTGACTGAAAACCGGTTTGGTCAAAACCAAACTGGTTTTGAAAAAAAAAAAAGAAGTGAATTGGTTTTGAAATCCAATCCATATAATTGGCTTATATATGGATTTGGTTTGATTTTATGCCAAATCTATCCATGCGCATCCCTACTTTTCTCTTTGAGGTTGTTGTTGTTGTAGCAAAAATTTGGTCTTTTTGTGTTGAAACCTACAAATAAAGTCACTTATCATTAACTTGATTTCAGGTTCAATAACCCTAAATTTTATTATTCACAGAAGAAAAATCCAAGCTTGTGGATTAGAAGGGGTTCATTTTGTCAATTCTCAAGCTATGGTATGTTAGCATCTATTTATCTTGTTTCTTCCTATCAAACTTCTTGTCTGGTTCTAAAGGCAAATAGAGAAGTGGAGAAATTTGTGTATTCTTTGTTGTTTAGTTTTTCTGTGCATACCATAAAGGGAATTATAAACTCTTCCTTTTGATTTTTATCTGTTATCTCATGAGATTTATTTGGGGAATTATGGATTGGGTTCTTTGCAAAGTATACAATTTTTTAAGAATGTGTTTCTAATTTATTGCTAGCCAACTTAGATTGATTTATTTTCATTGACTGTTATGTAACTTTTACAATTCCCAGAAGTTTAGCTTGTGCTTCTTTGCCTTATGTCCCTGAGCTTGCCATTTGTGCATAGCTATGCTGTGATTTCCATTTGGGCATGGCTTAATTTGTTGGGGGAGTCATAGGTTCAAGACAGAGACATAATAGTAAATTTTTTATGTATGTATCAAATAGAAATAAAAACTGAAAGAGGAGAGTATTGATTGAGGATGTGGTCTTAGAGATGAACTTAATCTGCTATCTGTAAATGGTCTTTGTACAATGCATCTTCTGGAACATTCCCTTTTTCTGCAAAACTTTAGCTGAATTGTTTATGCAGGCAGCTAAGATTCTTGCAAACTTGATTGTGATTGGTGGAGGAATATTGACAAGAGCATTTGTTCAGGCATATCGTCAAGCACTTGCTAGTAAGCTTTTTAAATGTGACTATGGATAGATTTGTGATTTGTGTGACAAGCATAATATTGCATGCTAATTTACTATGCAATTCCATGATGTTTAGGTGTTGGTTTTAATTATTGATTGTTTCTGTGAACATATATCATAAGGAAATGTTGGTTAAATTATTTTCCAACTCCAAAATAATTTTATCAATTAATTTAGAAATGTCCAGCACTTCAATTTCTACACTTTTAAGAATTTAGTAGCTAAGTATGTTATCTAGAGATTTACGGGAGTTTGTCAGGATCCAATTGCAGTCCCACATTGGAAGTAGTGGATTCTAGTGTGGGATTTATAAGGCTTTGGGATCTCCAACTACAACAAGTAGCTTTTGTAGTGTAGTTGTCTCAAGTTTCTTAACAGAGATACAGCTTTTCTTTTCTGCCAAGGGTTGGCATAGGATTTCATGGGCTTCCTTGGGCAATAAAGTTGACAAATTTGAATCATTACATGGGAAGCTTTCAGAATGAAATTTTCAGTGCAGTTGGTTTTCATATCCATGATATGTGAAGTCCTTGTGTTCGGACAGTGTCAAATAAAATCCTAGTTTCTTGGAATTGAGTAGTATATTTGAGAAGAGCTTAGGATAGGTTACATGCTTCATGTTCAGTTTGTAGTTCAGTATAGTTGGTCTCTAAAGGGAAGTTCTCCTGCAATTACGTGTGATGGATAGATATATTAGCTTGTGAGGGCTGACAATATTTTTAGAAGGAAGAAAAAAAGAGATTGAAAGGATTCTTTAAAAGGAGATTAATTGTTATTTATTAATGCGCTGAAGGCCAAGATTCCAGGAAAAAAGCAACTAACGAAGGGGATACTAATTTCAAACACTTTCACAGAATTGCTAGCAGTAAAACTGTAAAATGAAGAGAAGTAATTAAAGAGATAGAGTGAAAAGTGATGGCTTTGCTAGAGACCATAATTTCATAGAAGATAAAATATTCTAATTTCCTCATGCAGTCATTCAAGTCCCTGAAATTAATTTCTCATCCTTTTTCTCCTTGCCTAGGCTACATTATAGATGTGGTATTTTTTGTTTATTTTGGGAGAAACATTAAATTAGTTAGGCCTTCTTATGTATTCTGATTCTTTTTTTTTGTCTTTATCAACTTCCCCCTATGCCCCCGGACCTTATTTTTAACATTACAATCTCCATGGTTAAGATTGTTTTAGAACTTTCATTTTAAGATGTTTTTAGAAACACTCATTTTAAGGGAACCTCATAACATAGGTGCCACTGACCTAGATAAATATCAATTGCTTTTATTTCTCTGTTTTGACAAAAAGTTGTATTGTGACCTGTCAAATATAGAACTTTTGTGAGATTTCGCCTAGAATCTTAAGCTTCTAGCCTAGGAGAGTCAGTCCTTTTCATGATCCTTCACTTAAGCTTAAGCTTTTAGGAGATTTGGGCCTTTGGACTGATTTGTTTCTTTTATCCATGTATCTATTTTTATATCTATTTCATAATCAAACTACCCAAATCTGGACATTTTAAGGCTCCTTCTTCGTTACCAAATTGATCACCAATTCCATTTTTATTCTGGACTATTCAATACACCATTTTCCAACCCCGAGAGATAAGTCAGATTCAGTGTCCTAATTTGATTGAATTAAATGACATTTTCTCACATGGAATCTATACTAAGATTTTGATGAAATCATGCATTACAGTATTTTAGAGCTTTCGATTCTCTAAGAGGTTTATCTAAGGTTAAAAATTTTGTTTGAGTTGTGGTACATAATAGAAGTAATATAAGTGGTTTGTCAGACTCCAACATTGCATGATGACTGTTTCTCTTGATGTTTGTATTTTGAGTTTTCAAAATTCAGATAGTATTAATCATCCCTTTCTGTATTGTGTGGCTTGGAAGCTTTGGAATCAATTTTGCATTTCGGTTTGAAAGAGTGTATAGCCCTTTAGCATTGTGCTTTGTTGGTGTAGATAGAGATTTGGGCTTAAGGATGGATTAAAATAGCTCAATATTCTTTGTCAGCTTTATGGGACAAAGTAGTTTACATTGCTCCTATTCGTGTGTCAGCCTGGTTTTAAGGGAGTTTTTATTATGGATATCCAGATTGGAGAGCTTCCAGATATGCTTGCTTTCTAGTAGGCCAATAATGTGGTTGATTTTGTCTCAGATTCATGAGGCTAAATTTACTCGTCTTATAGTGTCTTCCCATCAGTTCCATTTGCATGTGCTTCTACCTGTCATTAGAGGTTGATATGTTGATACTGTGATGGTTTATAATCTCAGATTTTGTTGGGGCTCGTGTGTATTGTCGTATATATGACCAAACCTTCTTAAATGGTTTTCTGTAAATTTTCCTCTGTAAAAACCCTTACAACTTTCTCTCTTGTGATCTCAGTCCTAATCTTATCCTTCCTGCGCATTCATGCATCATTTCTGCGACATCTTTTCCTGGGACATAACATTGACAAGCACTTAACTAAGTCTAAACGGATTTTATTTTTATTTTTGAAAAGGGTTAATTAATTTGATTACAAAAATGTGAATTTGTTTTTCACGAATCAAAATGCAAGTAAAAATGTTTGAAGATAACATACATCAATTACAGAAAATAAAATAACCTTAGAAATAACAAAAGAAAACATTATTAGTCGTCAACGTTAATCACGCGTGGATTTGTGTCCTAACTTTCTCTGCGATCCCAAAAAAATAAGCATAATAGAACATAAGCCACCAACAATCAGATTTAAATGCAAATAGTATCCTGCTGGCTTGATGCTAAACTAATTGCTCTAAAGGACATCCGCCAACTAGATGCCATTATTGTGTAGTTGGTGACTTATATATTATGATCATCCTCTCGAGATCGTTGTGAAATTTCTGATTAAGTTTTTCTTCTGTTTTTGTACTTATATTTTATTTTGGAGCATGTTGGACCCAGCTCATGATTAATGATTAAAAATCAGTGATGTTTTCTTTTATTATTTCTAGTTATTTTATTTTCCACAATTGATATATGTTACAGTCTAATGTTATTACTTGTGTTTCAATTCATTAAAAAAAAATTCAAATTTTTGTAATCAAATTAATTTATCCTTTTCAAAAAATTAGTTCATGCCTAATGAATGTAGGAAATTAGTTAGCTCTTTATGACCAAAGGTGAAAAGTTTGATACTTCTTTGAAAAGTTTACCAAAATACCTCCTCCATTTTCTCATTTCAAAAATATTAGTTCATGCCTAATGAATGAAGGAAACTAGTTAGCTCTTTATCACCAAAGGTGAAAAGTTTGATACTTCTCTGAAAAGTTTACCAAAATACCTCCTCCATTTTCTCATAAATCTCATCATCTTTGACAAATACCATACGTAAGTCTTTACTCTTTGATGCTCTTAATTTGTGTTAGGTCCGTAGTTTTTCAATCTCATATCATGTCCTAGCAAATCTCTCTCTCTCTCCCTTTACAAACACACACAGCAGCTCTAGATCTTCTCATTTTCTAAACATTATGTTATATTATTCCAGATGCCTCAAAAAATGGTGTTGCACAAGAGACGATACAAAATACTATCCGCAGAGCTAGCAAAGGGATGACACAGCAAGAGGCTCGGCAGATTCTTGGTGTTTCTGAGGACACTCCCTGGGAGGAGATTGTGAGGGTTAGCATATTGTCTGTGCTGTGGTTATTTTACCCTTTTGTTGTTTGAACTTTAAATGTATCTCCCCCTAAAGGGAGGAAGTCATTCTTGAGGAAAAAGTACGAAGTTATACCTTTTTATTAGAAAATCAATGACTAATAGTCTAATATTACGATAAAATACTTGCTCATATATTAATACATGATAATGCTAAAATTTACTTTCTTTCATGATTTTTCAATAAACATTACAACTTCACATTTGTCTTTTTAAAGCGCATCCTTTGCTTTAGAGGAGTTAAATTCTTGTTATAACAGTGGTTTAAACATATTTATTTTGTGCAGAAATATGGTAGTTTGTTTGAGAATAATGCCAAGAATGGGAGTTTTTACCTCCAGTCCAAAGTTCATCGGGCCAAGGAATGTCTAGAGGCTGTGCATCAAGACAAGAGTCCGGGTACCCCTTGTTGAGAACTTAGTTTTTCTTTATCTTTTAACTCTTGCGTAATCATTTTGGTCACTGTGTCGTATTACGCAATCAAAAGTTCTGAAACTAAATTTTTTTATTTTTATTACTATTAGAAATTATAAATTAGTCGGGGATTGACCGATAATGATGAAGGTTATCTATAGAACTAAAGTTACCCTATTATTTTTTTTAACATGATCAAGAGAATAATTGTAGGCAATAATAGTAGTAGTAATAACAAAAAAGAAAAAAGAAAAACTGCATGTTCTTTACTTTTGAATGGTGCATTTGGAAGAGTTTATTTACAACTTCTTTTAACGGAACATAAATATTTGGGTAAGTGTTTGACATGATATGTTCATAAGCTGATTACATTACAGTTTATTTTAATAAGCTCTCGGAAATAGTTTATGAAATGTTAATGCTTATATGTTAATTACTTATTCAATAAATGCTTAATTAGCCTGTTTACCCAAATAGAACCTAGATTGGTATCAACATTTGTGGAAGCTATTTTCGTTGCTTTCATGTTCATCATCGCTAATATTCATTTAAAGGTTGATTTCATCTTCTTTCGTCGAATTTTGCAAATGTAATTGCACGGAAGTCCCTCTGCATCATTGTTTTCTTTGTCATATTTTGCTGATGATCGAGAGTTGAAAGGTTGTACGACAATTGCCAAGGCTTGGTTTAATTCATCAGTTTCCCATTAGTTCTAGCGATGATGCTCTCATGTTGAGCCAAATACAAGAGGTTAATGATGTTCCAAATATCAAGAGTTCTATTACAAAAACTAGATGCTGTTAGGTACATTAGAAATATGGATTCTAGTAGTGCACTTAGGACTTTGTACAAAAAAAAATAAAATAATATAACTATTGGAAAATTAAGGACTGAAATTGTGATTAAACATGCATATGCATATACAAGTGCATGTATACATATGAATGTGTGGAATTTGTTTTATTAATCTTTTGATTGATAGTTAAAATTTTATATTTTATTTAAGATTGTGTTTATTTAGATGGATCAAATTCTAGCAATAAAGCTATAAGTGTAAATACAATACAAAATAAGTACAGCACTAGCATTTTCAATAAAAGAAGTTGTGAAAATTTTGATAATATTACAAAAATACAGCAAACAGCTTCAAAATTTTACGTTATCAATTGTCTGTTTATTTTTATAAGTTATTTTTAATTTTTTTTATTAATTATTGTATTTTTATTTAATTCTGTCTTTAAAACATTTATATAATAAATAAAATAATTTTTTTCTCATTCAGGCCTTTGAAATAGAAAATAATAAAATCAGTGATATTTTTTCTTTAAAATAAAAAATCTCCCAAACCAAATAAGACTTACTTAAAAAATTGATTGAATATTAATTTCACATAATTATATATTTTATGATTTAACTATTATTATTTTATGAATTTTAATATTTTTCATGTATTGAATTATAGTATTTTTCAATTTTCTTATATTTTATAAACATATAAAATGAATAACAAAATATTGATATATTCTTAAAAAATTGGCATCCTTTTGTCATTATTTTTCAGAAAATAACATATTTTTATTATCAACATGATAATAAAATGTATAAAAATTAAAAATTTGATATTAAATATGTAAAAAAAATTAGATGATAAAATACTTAAAAATTAAAAATATGAGAATAAAATTAAAAAAATAATTTATATGATGAAATTTAAAAAGTAATAATAATTAAATAGTAAAATATTTATTAAACTTGTTAATTGTGTAACACAAGTGAGATATACTTTTCCAAAAATGACTATTGCCAGACAGAAATGAGAAGAGAAATCTATCATTTTGAAATTATAATAGCATCGAACGATTATGATTTAACGAAGCCCATCATCTTCACGCTTGTCCTTGCACTGTCTCTCTCATCATTCTCAATCGCATTTATATAACAACTATTTATTTTGGCGCCATTCAAGTATTTACTATTCTCAATGTATCCAGTCTTAACTAGTCGCAGAAAATATCTGTTAGATTTACATTTTTGTGAGACAAAAGATTATTACCACAATAGCAAAATGTTATATGCCCTTTTCTGTTATTTTAATATGTAGAATATTTTACTTTAAAAATTAATTTGATTTTATATCAAATTATTTTTTATATTTTAAATATAAGGACAAAAAAAAGACTCCAAAAGACAGGGACATTTAAATATAAGTAGGTTTCTCCTACACATTTATAAAGTTTAATTTTATCTCACCAAATAAAATATAATCATATGTTTTAATACTTATTTTTAAGTAATAATTATATATAAAAATTGTTTTAAAACATGTGTAAAACTGAATGTGACCCATGTGAATGCACGCATAATCGACTAGTTCATGAAAAAAAAAAAAGAATGAATGAATGATAAAAAGTTATAATAAAAAATGAAAAAAGCAAGAAATAATGAAAGAATGAAAGCTAGAAGCAAGAAAGAAAGAATTTAAGGCATGAAAGAACTATAGTTGGTGGGAAAAAGAACATAAAATAGAAGAAACAAATGATTTGATTCAGTGCAATACATCATATTATATTGTAGTTATACATCTCAATTATTAGCTAATCACTGCAACATAAACTAACTAATCATAATTAAAACCAATACTATCTAGTATGTGTTTAGACAATAGTTCTCGCTAATGTAATCAATTAAACAAAACATTGAATTTGAATTTATAGTGGTTAATAAAAATATAATCTAAAATGGTAGTACAACATAACTTAAGAGTTAGAGTCAGAATGCCCAAAATGCTGCTAAAATTGATAAATATTTTTATAAAATTTTAATTAGAATAGAAGTTTAAAATAAATAAAATTAACATAAAAAGAAAATAAGATGTAATGTATTAAATTTTAAAATAAATTACACAAACACTCTCTAAAATTTTGAAAAATTACACACACTTTTATTATTATTTTTATTCATACACCATCTCTTCTTAATTTTTAAAAAAATATATATTAACACCATTTTAATGTTTATAAATATTACAGTAACATCATCTTAACATTTATAAACATTACACTAACACTAACACTTTCATATATATTATGCCGATATTCCTCTATAATAGATAAGTGTAATGGTTAAAAAAATAGATAATGTTTATGTAATTTTATAAAATCTCATGAGGTATTTGTATAATTTATTCTAAATTTTAAAGTTTAGAAATGTGACTAAAATGTCAAAAGAAAACTTAAGGGGTGTATTGGATTAAGATTTTAAAAGATTGTTTTAATATAAAAACAATGTTGTGAATTTTAAAAGATTTTGTAAGAATGTAATTATTTATAAGTTTTTTTAAAAGATTTTTATGATTAAGATTTTGTAGTTTAAATTTTAATAAATTTATAAGATATGAATTCATAAGATCTGTAAGAACTTTACGAATTTATAAGATTTTAAAGGATTTCTTAAATTTTTTTAAAAAATATCAAAATTATAAGAGTTGATAAAAAAATAATAAAAAAAACAATAAGATTTAGATAAAAAAATAAAATTAATATAAATTTATTTAATATTTTAATAACTAATTGATTCTAATTTCATATTTTTTATACAAAAATTCTGCATATTCAAAATTATATTAGTCATTCGTGTATTAATATTTTCTTGTTTTTGTTATTAAATTTGAATAATAGATTCAAAATTATATTTTTCATTAATTTGTAGTATAGAAGATGAAAATTAGAATGAGAAAATGAAAAAATCTCAAAATTTTAGATGAAATTATTTAATAAATTTACTATTTATACGTACACTTAAAAAGTTATATAAAATCAATCTAAATTTAATTTATAAAATAATTTATCAAAATTTATATGATTTTAAATGTTAGAAGATTTTTTTTAAATTGTAAAAAAATCTCAATTAAATACCATCACATTTTATTATTAATAATAAAAAAAATTTCTAATAATTTTAATTAAATATCATAAAAAAATTATCTTATTTAAAAATCCTAATTAAAATCACAACTTTTTTATTAATTTTTTTTTAAAAAATCTCAATTGAATACATTTCTTATAACTTAATTCTTATGCAATCATCATGCCTCCTAACTAATATTGATGCATTTTTCTTTCACCATGTTATTCAATAAAACTTGCAAGTATCCTTGACTATCCAAGGCCAATGTTGGCAAGTCCATCCCAATTCATAGATACCCAAACTCAACACATCCTTAAACTACTTAATGTTTGTTTTACACGAATTATGCATTTAAAAGCACATAGAACTTGATTTCTGAGAGAAAGTTTTAGCGTTGAATGATTCAACTCTAAATCAAACACAACCCACATTACTTATCTAAATATAAATTATGTTTTAATTTAGTTACTAATAAAGTCAAGCATGTTGACACGTCTATTTAATCTGTCATTATTAATGACAACGATCAGATTTTAATTTTAAAAGATGAGGGGCAAAGTACAGGTTAGCAAAATCCCACACAAGCTGTCCTATTGCCAAGCTTATCTAATAAGTCAAAAAAGAGAAAGTGGTACCATCTCATGAATACAATTAAGACAATTAACCATCTAAAGCGTTATGCATTACATTCATGTGAGAAGAAATGCTGTTTGCAATCACAAAAGAAAATTTATAGTACTTCATTCCTTAAATACATTTCTATGCAAAGAATCATTAACAAGTAACCATTTTATTTCATTAAATAATGCAGAATGCTAAAAATTTAAAGAAAACAGTTAACTGCTTCGTTTGTAATCAACAAATACTTACTGGTTAACCAAAATTATTTCAATGTTGAACTACTGAGGTTGCACATTTGTCATTTGGTCAACAAAATTTACAGTCCCACAGAATGGGGCAGGAACACTTGCCAAATGTAGTTAGCATAGCATTTTGCAATTGCTTGAGTTAGTAACAGTGATCTCGAGTTAGTAACAGTGATCTCTGAATGTGACTCATAAAAATCACTTGGGCATGGAGACATAACCTCTTTTTCCAGTGTCTATAACACCTGGTTCATTGATGGACGTTCATCCACATTTGCATTAGTGCAACTTGCTGCTAGTTCAAGAATTACTTAAACAGATTCTGAATCTGCATCAGTGCATCTTTTGTCTAATACATCTTCCAATTTGTTTTCTCTTAGAAATGTGTTTATCTGCTAATAATTAGTTAAAGAGGAGGAAAAATTAATTCATATGTGACTTGTGCATTGAAGAATGAGTTAAAGCTTACCCAACCAACAACAGTTACACCTCTCCTTGCAAAAGGAAGGATTTGTAGGTCTCTTTCCAGTTACAAGTTCTAGCAATAGAACACCAAAACTATACACATTTAACTTCTCAGCGGCTTTCCCACTTTGTAGATACTTTGATGTTGACATATAAGATAAAGTCATCAATCATAAGTTACTAGAATACAACTAAACTGATTCAATTTAGAATAGTATATAAAACTACATAAAAACATGTTACATTTAGAAGGGAAGGCTAGTTTCTTCATGAAATGGAGGGGATCTGCACTCCTTTTACTTTGAGTTTTTAACTTCCATACAAAAACCTTTAACATTCAAAGCATTCTCTAATTTTAAAAGCAATGCTTTGTTTTTCATGTAGCCAAAAAGACAAAAGCAAGTCCTAACCTATCATTTATAGCAAGCCATCACTCTGTCCCTTGCAAAAAATAATTGTTCTCTCTCTTATATGGGAAACTGATTTCCAACTACCTCCATTGTTATTATTTATAAATACTCAATTGGGACCCATACAGTTGTGCAAAAAGCCAGAGAGCTCCATTGTGATTATTTATGAGATTAGTAGTATGAATTTGCACGAATTAAAAAATGGGAATTTGTATTTCCATTAATTAAATTACTTACTTCAACAAACATAATCACAATAATAATTATTCTCTATAGGAAAATAATTTCTTCCCTTATTTTTTCTTATTTTATTTTCTTTCTTTCTTTCGTGCTTAGTTTTGCTTTGGTATTATTTTTCTTTTTTCTTTTATTATATTTTGGTTTTGAAGTAAGAATATAAGATGGTAGCATGCTCACAACCTATCAGATTCTCCACACTATTGGGAAGTTGTCTACTATTTAACCTCACCACACTTCCTTGTTGAAATTTTTTAAATGGAAATATTCATTTATTATCAATTTAACTAACCATTCTAGTTCAAAACTAGTTGGCATAAGAACAGAATAATATTTCATAAAATAAAAAGCTAAGATTTAATCCATTATTTTTATTCTAATGATAGCTGTCGAATCATCTAAAAAAGCCATTTTTCTTGGGATATGAAGATTTTAATGCCATTTTAAGAGATAATAAAAATATTGAGTTTATTTGCCCATATGCACCTAATACACATCATTTTACATTAATATAAATTCTATTATATATTATTTTTATATATTTATTTTAATCCTATCACTCTACATACATGGAAGTAAAGAAACCGATGGAAGATAATATGTTTTATATTAACAGTTTAAATATATTTTTAATCCTTTAAATTTAAAGAATAATATTTTTTAATTTTTTAAATTAAAATTTGTATTTTTAATCTTTTAAATTCATAAAATATATTTTTTTTCTTCCCATAGTAAAAAAAACATTATCAAAAATTGTACATCTAAATTGTTAATAATTAATTAAAAAAGGATTTTAAAAAATGTTTTTATATTTAAAAGATTAAAAATTATAAACACTAATTTGGGAAATATAAAAATATATTTTAAATTTGATAGACTTAAAACATATTTAAATTTATATTAACATATATATAAAGACATTCAATTTTTTTTTAAAAAGATCATATTAACCATTGTCTAAGATTCTATTAAAATTTGCTTAAAATCATGAAATATATTAAATCTTAAAATTTAATAATGAAACACTGATATTATAAATTATTTTACATTGTCAATCAATCACAAATTATGATATATATAATTTTTACAAAAGTCAAAAAATTAATAATACATGACAATTTCTAATTAAATAATTAAGTAATTTTTTTTATACTATTGGTGGATAGACTTTTTTTTTCTAAAATTTATGCTAAGTACTAATAACATGTTAATAATTTTTTATTCCTTAATTTCTATTTGTATTTAGAATTTTTCCTTTTTTAAAATTTTTTAAATATAATATGTTTTTTTGGTACATATAAAGATTATATGTTTGATTTTGATATATATTCACCAAACCTTGTTGAAAAAAACATTTATCTTTTTAAGATAATAAATACAAACATAAATAAACAATGCTACAATATAAAAAAGGATAAATTTAACAAAAAAATTTATAGTATTTCTTAATTAACTTGATTTGTATAATTTATAAATAGAAAATTAATTAAATCATAAAATTTAATCACTTACATTCTTTGTAAATTTGTGTATGAGTTTCAGTTGTTAATTCAACTTAAACTTAAACTATTTTATGACATAAATAGTAAAAATTTTACTGATTTATATTATTAGATAATCAAATATTATATAGAGATTAATAGGATTGATGATTATTAATTATAATTAATCTTTTATAAAATTAAAATAAAATATTATTTTATTTTGTTTCATATGTATTTTTATGAAAAGCAGTTTTGGATTAGAGATGCATCGAATATCATTCACCACATTCAGTACATAATATTTGTCTTATATAGTCTAATATGACAATTAGAGTTGGATATATGGGTTGAGATTTATGGGTCACTCATTTAACTTTAATTCGTATTGATCACAATCCTAAAATATGAGGACCATTTAAATTATGGGTCTATTTTGCCCAAATCATTCAACTCACACTTTAAACCAAATTTACACACAATTTTACAAGTTGTCCCACAAGTTTTGACTAAAGTATTTTAAAAAAATAATCTAGTATTGTTTAGAGTGAATTTAGGTTAGGATTTTACATTTTCACACAATTGATGATTATATATTTTAAATATTTGATGTACTTTCTTTTTAGTATTATGTATTTGAAAATTTCACTTAAGATATTTAGGAAACATTTAGGATGATTGCGAGATTTTTATTTTTTATTTTCTAATGAAATTTTTAAAACAAAATGCATTTGATAAAAATGGAGCTGAAATAATTTTTAATTCTATTTTAAAATTCTTTTACATTCATTTTCAAAACCAAGAAAAAATATTTGTGAATTTGGTGTTCAGTTTTAAAAAAAGTAATATCTCTTTACATTTGATAATGACCTTAATCCTTTGTCACTTTCCTTACTTAAGGAAGTCCTAGCCCTCGCTTAAGCAACAAGTGATGACAGAATCATTGCAAACTTAGGTTTTTATCAATCTAAAACTTTTCACAAGTCTTCCAATTACTCTAACACACATCAATCAACTCTCAAACATTTATACAACCCATCCTAACCCTCAATCATCCATAACCAAGCCTCAATTACTTTCAACCATGCCAAAATTATCAATCCTTAGCCTAGGACAGAATAGGGGAAAGGGAAAAAAAATCATCCCAAGGATATGACGGATATGACAGACAAGGAGAACAACAAGAAGCATTAAAAAAAAAAACAAGAAAGTAAGATTAGAAAAAATGGGGGAAGTACTCACCTAGATCGATGCACAAAAGATAGTTCCAAGCTTGAGTTTCTAACCTCCTTATTCCTTCTTTTCTTTTCTTTTTTTCTTCTTTTCTCATCTTTATTCTCTTTAGCAACTAATAACACTAAAAAAAAAATATTCCCTCTTATAATACTTAGATGGATAAAAGGGTTTAGATGAACTTAGTCCTTTATTGGATCTTAATCACACTCGTAGATTCTATTATTTTATTCTCACTAATTTATAATTCTAACTAGAATAAGAAAAAATATAATATTATTGAAAATAAAATAATACTAATAGTAATAACAATATTAATAATAGTAGTACTAATAATATTAAAATAATAACCATAAATAAACATAATAATAACAACATTAATATAATATAATAATGATGACAATAACACTAAATAATAATAATAACAACAATAATAGATATGACAATATTAATAATAATAACATTAAATAAATACACAAATGCATATATGGACAAAAATACACACACTCTCACAACATATGCACATGTTCAAAACATAATCAACAATATAATATAATAATAATAATAAAGATGTACAAATAATATAATAAGATCTTAATAAAGATTCTTCATAAGGTATATTTTTAATACTTTAAGTGTGTTACATTGGATTTCAAGTTTGTTTTTAGTTATTATGGTAAGTCTACAAACCTCAAGACTGAGCTATTTTAGATCTTCTATGGCCTTCATATATAGCTCAGGAAGCAGGTTACAAATTTGTCACATGTGAATCAAATCTCCTAAGTTGCATTGGACTTGATTCTTTACGTGAGCAACTTTTTTCATCCCTATTATCTCTTAGTTCAATAAGTTAGATCACTAGTAGCTTATGATTGGTTAGTTTAATTCAACATGTTCTTCATAAAGACAACTCTTATGTGGATTGAAGGTTGACATAATTATCCTTAACTATCGTAGCTTATGTTAGTAGACATAATGGGTGTTCTGAGAATTGATTATAATTTTATCTTTTAACTTTATGATGTATAAAAATAAATTATGATATTATGTTACAGAGTTTATTTCTTAGATAAGATTAAAGGAAGATATCTATCACATATTTTCCATACAAAATGAAGACTGTTACGAAGAGCATTACATCTTCTCTGCCCAATTACAGTTTGTGATTTTGTCATTGTAGCAAATCCAAAAGCCCATTAATTAGAAAAAGTTGAGGAAAGGAACAAAATAGTGATCATGGTATATTTATAAAATAGATAATAGGGGAGAAATCAGTTTTGGAATTCAAAACTTATTTCTAAATCAGTCTGTGGTTTAAAACTAAACCAATTTGCTAAAAAAAATCAAATTAAAAGAAAAAACTGATTTAGATTTTAAATCCAATCAAATTTGTGATTTGATTTGGTTTGAAATCATAAAATTAATTTGAATTTAAAAACCAAATTAAAGTTTTATTAATTAAAATATTTTTATAAAATAATTTTACACTGTTATCAAATAAAAACCATCATTTATGATTCATTTATTAATTTTTATAATAATAATTTTATAAGTTATTTTAACGATAATTTATAAATAGATAATAATGTAAAATTATTTTATATGGTTAGCGTATTATGATCATTAGACTTAATTTTAAAATAAATTTTTTTAAATATATTTACTTTAATATGTATACGTGTATTTATTATATTTAAAATATTGTTAAGCATTCAAAAAATAATAATTGATGTTAATTAGATGAACTTTACATGATATTTTTATTTTTATAAGTATATTCTTTCATTGAGTGTGATGATGACCAATTTTCAAGAAGATCAAAGTTTTAAAAACATTTTATGAAATAGGTGTTAGTTTAGTAGAAAATTTTAAACCAAAAGAATTAATAAAAAATTATCAAATAATTTTTACTTTATTTTTAAAACAATTATTTTGAACTTTAAATTTAAAGTAATTTTTAAGCTAGAAAAAAGGACGTAGGCTAGGATGGTGAAGGATATCAAATGGTTTTTGGTATAATGACTGTTGGATTTAATAATAAATAATAGAAGGGTTAAAATGAATTGTTAATAACCTTTTCTACCTATTATTTTTAATTAAAAAAAATTAGCACATAAATGTACTTTACCCATTTATCCCTTAAGGTGTATTGTACACAATTGGAGCAAGATTTGTTGGGATGGTGGATCGTCGGAAGAGGCACAGAGACCCAGGAGCTGAACTCATCAATGGAGGCTTATAGGAGGCAATAGAATGCATCATTTTGTTTCAAACCAATGCTTGAGAAGAGGAATAAATTAATGCTCTGTTTGATTAGACCATATGAAAGTACAAGTGAGAAAATTTAATTAGAGTGAAAATAAAATAAAATATTAGAATGTTTATCAAATAGAATGAAAATAAAATAGTAAAATTATAAAAATAATTGATTAATCAATTAAATAAAAATATTTAATTAGTTATAAGAAAAAATGATCAATTTACGTAAAAAAAATCGATTATTCAATATAAATAAGTCAAACGATACGATGGTTGCATACGTTGATTTGATTATACTATTATAGTAAAATGAACTACGACAAATCCCTTTTTTTTTTTTTTTAATTTTGCCTTGAATTTTGATTCCTTTCTATTCAGATTCTTGTCTTACTATACTTATTCAATTGAACATGGAAAACACATGGTGATAAAAAAAAATAATAATAAGTAAGACAATTGGAGAGTTAGCACATAGGAAAGCAGCTTATAAACTTCAAAGCCATACAAGCGAAACAATAAATAAACTATATACTAAAGCTAATTCAATTCTGATCTCATTTTCAAGTTTTTTTTTTTTTCTTTTTACAAAATCTCATGCTCAGGTGATCTTTTTATTAAATCATCTAATGCATTTTGTTAGTAGGCATCTAATCAATAAATTAAATTAAGGGTTGGATTTTGATTGACCTAATAATCTCTTAGGGTATTAGGCTGGACCAATTAAACTTGGCTTACATATCCTAATCATCAACATTTTTTAAGATTTAGAAAACGGGTGAATTACAACTTCTTTAAATGTCATAAAAAGAGTAAATAATAATTTTTTTAATATTATAAATATTAAAATAAATTATTATTATTGTTGTTATTGTTATATTTTTTATTATATTTTGTTATTATTGTTTGATAATATTTTTTATTAAATTGTTTATTGCATCATCACTAATAAAATCGAACATAAAAAAATATGAAATATTAAAATGAAAAATTAATAATTAAAATAATAAA
>JAMLFT010000546.1:0-40329 GCA_026544285.1 Pachyrhizus erosus
ATTATCATTAACACTTTATTCTCTTCTTTAATTGGTTGTATTGAGGTATTTTGGTTTAAAAATAATTTATGCAAATAATATTATAGATTAGGTTTTATAAAAAGAAACAAATAGCACTTTTAATTTAGGTTTTATAAATAGAAATGAAAAAAGTACTATTTTGAAATTCAAAGATAATTACTATATATAATTAATAAAAAAAATACTAACGACACTCTATTTGATATTTAATAAAAAGTAAGATACATCAAATTGATTATTTAATAAATTTCAATCAATCACACACAAGTAAACTTATTCTTGTCATTTCATAGGTTAGGTTGCTCATTATTGAGATATCATTAAAGTTTATTATTATCATCTCATAGACTAAATCACTTGTCTAAATGATATCTAATTATACAGATATACATAAACATACAAGCATACCAAATAAAGTCTTCACAACTCACATACATTCAACAATTGCATTTAAATATAACACAATCACTATCGTGTCAACATATTTTCAAGCATGAAAACACATTAAGCCTCAATCACTAATACATTTCATGACAAACTTCAATTGCATTTAAACATAGATTAAGACATAAGTACATCAACATATTCATGCATTTCTAGCATTTTAATCCACCAAATATGTGTAAGGGTTCCACACTTAGTGTAACCCTAAGGGAACAAAGAATAAAGTGTTTATTGCCCTTCTCATGTTAAATCTGGAATCTCCCAAGCTTGACTTGGATAGATTTGACAACATTTTGTGTTTTGTGAATTTTCTTTGTAATTTGGGTTTCCATTACTCCCTAATTGATTTAGACTTCAAACACACTAACTAAAGATTAAGGATTTATTCCTCTATGTTTCTAATCAAATTTTAAACACAAATTTACACATTCAAATACAAAGTCATTAATACTTCATTCAATCCCAAATCCCTAATTTCATCAAGAATGCTAAAAAGACAAAAAAAATGCATAATTAATCAATAACCAAAATTAATTAAACAATCAACAAAGGTACCTTGAAGTATTCATAACCCATCCAATTGGAAAGTAAAACTAAAATACATAAAGTTATTTAGTCATGGGCCAACCTCTCTGTCCATAGCTAATGTCGTACCTATAAGCAAGAAAATATCACACATTTTATCTAAAAATAAGCTTTTCTACAATAAGGTGTAACATCCAAAATCTCCAATTTTATAAATGTGTTTAATGTTCTTTTTATTTATTTTTTAAAATATGTTAATTTATTTAATTACATAAATATTATAAGTTAAGCAGATGTAGGTTGAAATTTTTTCTCATGAAATACTTTTTATTTTTGATCAATTATGAATGGTTATTATCACTTAGTAAATATAATGTATCATTTAAATTTTTTAAAAGGAAAACATATTATCGCCTCAAATATAAAACATATATTTTAAAGTGGTTATAACAAGATGATTAAAGTAGAACTATTTAATTCCATATCACACACACACACAAATTAGTGAGAAGTATGAAATATACATTTAAAAATTTGAAACCTAAGTTTACCCATCTCAAAATACATAAAAAGAAAGAAAAAACTTAGTCTTAGAACAGTCATCATAAACTCAACTTGGTATGTTAGACTGAACCCAAAAAGAGATGTGATGGCGGAGGATTTCTAGCAAGATCCTTGAGAAGAAATCTTGCAATCATCATCCACAGGATCCTTCTCAAAATCCTCATTGAAATCTTTCTTGAAATCTTCCTTAGAATCCTTCTCAGAATCCTCCAACTCATTGTTCCCTAAGTCCACAACTAGTGGCGAATCCTCCTTACGACCATTTGCCTAAGCATGGGTCAAACTCTAGACCCAGAAAGGGTTTGAGCAAAGAGTCGAAACTACTGCCTTAGGTGTGAGTTCATCGGATGGTGTGACATTGAAGTTAATAGCGAGGACAGGTGGACCCTCTAGAGATGCATCAAAAGAAGAAGTTGATGATGAGAAAGAGGACAATGAAGATAAAAAAAGATGAATCTCCACAATCTTTGCAAGTGTTGTCATCTAATCATAAAAAAAAAAAACATAAAAAGTAAGTCTTCTTGCTTCGTCATGGCACATATACAAAATAACTTAATAAGTCATATACAATCTACTAACCACAATAGTGTGGTTGTCTAGCGGGTCTCACTCATAGCCCTAATTATTTTCATTACTAACTCTTTGAATCATTATATCACTAGTCAACTACCACTAAAACTCTTAAAACTCAATGATCTTACTGAGTTTAAATTGGATGACTCTTGGGTATACACCCTTATAATGGTATAATGGTGAATTCTCACCAACATCAATAAGCACACCTTAGGTACCAATCTATATGGTCATCCAATCTCTAAGGATTCACTTCTTAACAACTCTCCCTATCAAGATTCTTCTTTTACAAATCTATGTGGACTTTTCTACCAAACATACTCGACAAAAATCCTTAATCAACATATGTCATTGACATATCACTTAGAGATTCAACTCCTTCACTATTACAATGGTGAAACATTATGATATCATCCTTCACAAGTATATTACTCACGACATATGAAGTCTCCATACAACCTCTTCAACCTTTGCCCTTCCTTTATCATTGCAGGGTCCTCTAATTGGGTACATGATGGATGTTAGAAAAATAAATGAGCATGGAACCAACCTCTAACTCCTTAAACACATCCCTTAAGACTTCACACATACACAAATGCACACACGTGCACACACATATCTTACACCAAAGCCTATCCGTTGAGACATACATCTCCTTGTATCGGACACTCCCACATGACTCATAACACAACTTTAATTGTATAACAATTCACATAGTTATATTGGTAAGAAAAAAGAGCATAAGGCTTAACCTTCATCTTCTAAAATATGTCCATTAAGACTTCACAACTGCGGTTGTGTGTTTTCCAAGACGTACGTCGACACAAAGCCATGAATATCACATATCTAACATTGAGCTCTCTCAATGTATTAAGAAGAGAATTGACTTTTCCTCTCATTCAAACAACATATCAAAAGCATAGATTCACACAAGTCCATCAAAACTTCATAGTTATGATTGTGTATTTCCCAAGACGTGTATCAACCTAAAGCCATGAATATTGCATATTTAACATTGAGCACTCTGAGTGTATAAAAGAGAGAAATGACTTTTCCTCTCATCCAAACAACATATCAAAAGCATATATTCACTAAAGTGCAATAGACATGATCCTTCTTCATGAGTAATATCATGAAATCTCAAAATTTTAATGAGTTTTATGCGCTTCACTCACTCACAAGTTTTATGCTTCAATTAAGTTCATAGTTCTTAAATCTCCTTTATAAGATTTCCTAACTAATTTCTAAGTTGAAGTTCAATGCTTAAAGTCTTCGTGTAAGTACCTAAAATTTAGTGAGTCTCAAATAATTAAAATGGTTCAAACTTTTATTAGGGTCTATTTATTGTCTGCACAATAAATTTAACTTACGTGTTATAGTAGTTTTACTTATCACAATTGCACTCTCACTAAAAGTTCAATTGTTCCCGTTCCACAACTAGATAACAGTGCATACAAATAAACAAGTCACACCCACAATTCAATAGCAACACATAAATTTTCTTGAGGATCACAATTCCTCTTGGTCTCCAAAATTATACAAGCAACAATGTAAATTCAATATATAGATCAATTCACAACAAAATTCAATCAACATGAAATTAACAATTTATGTTTTAACTTAAATCAAGGTTTCAAACTTTGTGTAGGGCAATTATAGCAAATTGGTCTACCTCAACATCTAACATAATGCAAATTTACAATTAAAGTAAAATAAACACATCACACATCAATAACCATTGCTGAGATTCACACTCTTCGAATTTTTCAATGCAATTAAAGAAAAATAAAATGCACCACTTGTATCAATAACCATTGTCTGAGGTTCACACTTCCCAGATCTTTCAATTAAATTAAGATAGTAAACAACACCAATAAATGATAAGGAAAAAGTCACATTATATTAACTTTGCTAAAAGGATATTTAAAACTTTCTTATAAATGTAATGCCTTAAGTTTGTTTTCTAAAATATAGGACAAAATATTAGAATAATCTAAAAATAACAAATGATTTTTAAAACACAAAATTTTTTATATGGTATTAAAGATCTTTAAATCTATTTTCTAGAATGGTAACCCAAATTCTTAGTAAAAATCTACAAAAATTCCCAAAAATTACACAATGATAATAGGTCATAATGATGTTCTAAACAACATTAGTTCAAAGATTTTCACTTTTTTGGACCTTCCCAAAACTAAATGGAGTGGTTCTTTTTTTAGCTTGTAGCTAACACATTTATATTTAAAAAAAAAAGGTAAATTTGGTTTTCTAATTCTTTCTCTACATTTCCTAATAATTTTCTCTTAATGTCACTTTTTAGACTCAAGAAGAGTTTGGACAAAACACTACCTCTATCTTGGAATCACTCTTAAAAATAACAAATGAAATCTAAAATTAGCTTATACATGGTTTGAAATATTTTCATGTCTAGTTTCAAGATATGTAAAAACATTTTTATGAATATCAACACAAAATTACAATTTTGAGAAAAATCAAGTACTGTCATGCCTAAAAATGAAAATAGAGAGGTTAATTTGCATGTTCTAAATGAGCCTCAATTTGAGCTTATCTCACAACGATCCAAAAATAAAAGTTGTAAGATTTTATTCTAGTTTCATTTAAACTTGATTTCACACAATCCAATGGTTAAATTGTGAGATAAACACAAAATAGTGACACCCATTTGGATCAAAATGCACAAACAACTACTATATCTTCTACTATGACTTTGATTTTAAAGAGAAAACTTTATTTTAAAATTCTAAAACAAAATTGGGTAGAGTCTCATTTGTAGTTGACTCATCCTCAAAGAATTAAAGAGTCATAAAATAAAAAGAAAAGACACATGAATGCAACAGAACAACCACAACTCAAACAAGATTTACAAAACCAAATTTTCAGCCAAGAAATGAAACATACAAAGGATAAAAGTTTGATCAATGGAGGCAACATGCATGTTTCCATGGTTGAATCCTTCCAAGACAACCATGGTTTTGATTCCACAAGAAAATTCCCCCTTACTTAAGCTTGAGTTCTCAAGGAAGAAGAAAAATGAAGAAGGCACAATGAAGGAAGGAAAATATAGTGATGATGATGGATGATCCAAGCTTGCATGCACCAAGAGTTAGCTTCCCTTGCTTTTTTCTCTCCCAAAATGCCACAACCAAAAGAAGGAGTGATTTTTTTGAGGGATAATGAATGGTTTAGTGTGTAGGATGTCATAACCATGTGGTTTAGGAAGAGAGATGATGTTTTACTCTTTTAACTAGTGGTTAAAAGGGTTAATCATTTACAATTAAGAGTTTTTAGGTGCACCAGATAGAGTTTTCATAGTGAAAATTTACACTATGTAATTGTAATACAATGCATTTAAAGTTTTTGAACTTGCATGCAAATAATAAATTTTTTTATAAAACTTTGTGAAATAAAATTTATTCTAATTGATAAAAATAAAATTTCATCTATAAAGAAATTAATCACAAACAAAGTTTCATAGAAAATGAAACAACAAATGAATATTAAAATTTTAAATAAATATATATAATGTTGCAAATAATTAACTAGAGAAACATTACAATTAAATGATTAAATAAAATACTATTGACAATTTATCATAGAGAATTAATTATAGTGATATATATATATATATATATATATATAATTGAATTAAAATTTTCAAGGTGTCCACAAAGTCTATATTTACACATGCAAATAAATCCTTTATTCGTTAAAAGAATTTTTTCACAAATGATGAATTAATTTTTAAATAAATTCCTTATATAGAAAATTTATTGTTTATTTTTATTAATTAATATTTTATTTTATTTGTTTATTATTTTTATTCAACTATTCACAATATACTTTTATCTGTATTAATTTATACAGTGTGATTTGAAACTTTGATATGTTAAAATTTATGAATTTTATAACATTAACTAAATTAATATTTTTAATTTAACTTATTAATTTAACTTAAAATAAACATTTCATAAAGGTTTTTTAGTAATTTTATTAAGCATGAATTCATGTTATTTAATTATATATGGTTTATACTCTTTGATGCTATAATAAGTTTACTCATTTATACAATTGTCTTTAATGAGTTGACTAGAGTCTAATTATTTGTTAAATCATTGTTTTCTTAGTTTAATCTTTTAGTTTATTCCATTTCTTTAAATCTTAGTTATTTATTTGTGTCTATGATTTAATTCACTATTTATCAAGCTATTACATCATATATAATTATTTTTATTATTGTTATTTTTCAGCATTGAATTTTTAGAATATTACATAAGAGATGTAAGTTAGGATGATAGTTCTTGTAATCTCCTTTCTCTCTTTCTTTCTAACTCCTTTCATCTCCTATCCTCTAATGACTAAATCTAACAACAATTAATTATCCTTATGATTTATTTTTGATATCCAAAATTTAAGGTGTTACATTGTCCATTTAATAATTTATATTTTTTTTAAGTGTGTTATTCTATCTAACTCCCCTAAGTGTTGTATCTCAATATTAATAACAAAAATAAAAAATTATTAAACATATTTACCTTTAATATCACCCTTTAACTTCAAATATTGAGTGATAAACAAAACATCGTTTTCATATTGAAAATGAAATTAAAATCCAAAATTTTAAATTAATTTTTATTTAATACAAAAAATAAAAATAAAATTATATGCTCAACAAGATGAGTGACCTTATCTTGTCCAAAACCCTTTTTTTTAGTTAAAAAAAGTTGGTAGATTGAATATTACTATTACTTTTTTTAAAAAAGATAATTAAAAAGACTTATTTAACTAGTTATATCCATTTTGTCAATCATACAATTCTACAATATATTTTACATATGTGTAAATATAGTTCTTTTGATTTTCTATCCTTACAAAATAAAATAAAATTTATTTTTTGTTCATATATTATCATTACAAAAACCAAAATAACTAATGATATATATTATAAGGATAAAAATATCTTTTATTGAATTAAATATGATTTTGATCCTCTAAATATTAATTTATATTATTTTTAGTCCTCTAAAAATAATTTTATTATATTTGGTCTCAACATTTTTAAAAATTATCTTTTAAATATTTTATTCAAATTTTTTATTTTTACATTGCTAAATGTTTGCAATAATAACTATTTCAATATTAACATTTTTTTATTTTCAACATTAACATAAAATGTACCTATAAAAATAAAATTAATCATATTATATCTTTATTATTTTCAAATATGTACATATAATTAAACTTTATCTTTGTTGCTGATGGGACTTGATTATGAAACAAACATATACATTGACTATTACAATTTAAATCTTAGCTACATTGTTTATAATATGCAGAAATATCTTATATTTAACAAAAAAATTCAAGATATTAAATAAAAAATTATTTTATTAAAATTTAAAAATTAAATATAATAAAATTATTTTTGAACGAATAAAACTAATATAAGAAAATATTGGATTACCAAACATATTTAAGACTTTTTTAATAACATTAAAAACAGTTATATTTGAATAAAGTTAATATATATTTAAACCTAGAAGATAAAAAGGCATTTGTATATAATGAAACGGTGCGTTCTAACTTTCAACAAGAGAAGAGGAATAGGAAGTTGCTGCACTTGTGTGGTGTGACCACATTGCTCTTCGTTTTCGTTTTCGTTTTCTACTTCTTCCTTCTTTCACCTTTCAATTAGGGTTTTCTTCAAAACCCCTCTTTCGTTCTTCGCACGCACCACACCGAATCCAACCCATTCTTCGACACGGTACGATTTCTCCTTCCTTTCTACGATTCCGTTCTCAAAATTTTACGTATATATGTTTTTGAAAAATCATTTTTGGTTAACAAAAATTGATTTATATTTTGAAGGTTGTAGTAGAGAATTCTCTGTCATTGTAGCCAAAATTGCTTAATGGGTGCTTCAAACTTGCGTCAAAATCGTGCCCTTATTTATATACAATTTTTTATTTGGATTTAATCGCTTTTTGAAAAAGTGGAGTGATGTTTTAGGTTTACCTTTCTTTTTGTTATTATGATTATCTTATTGTTAGGGGTACCGTTGGTATTGGTGATGGAATTGATTGGTTGCTTGGTGTTATGTCATGACAGGAATGGGAGTTTGCTTGCCGGCAAATGTTGGAATTTTGGTGATGAATTAAGGGGAACTGTTAAACATAAAATTACGGAAGGTGTCTTACTTTTGAGTTTTAAAATTTGTGACAAATGTCCAGTTTTAAGTTCTTAGGTTTTGCATATTTTAGATTAAGTGATTGTGAGTTAATTTTATTTTATTTTTGTGCATGGATCATGGATGACTTGGGAAATGCAAAGCAAACTAGTATCTTACAACAAGTTTTTATTTTTATTTTTTCCCTTCTCTGCAATGACAACTACTTATTGTGTGTTTAAAACATTTATCTTGGATTTTTGAAACTGTTCTGCAGCACCATATTTTCCATCAATCCGGACTGAGTTATATGAAATTGGGGAGCTTGTGTAACTTTGTCTTACTTTCTGGTTTTTGTTTTTGGATATTTATATAAGTCGTTTCTCCTGGATTATATCTCCCTTAGTAAATGAAAAATTCATCTTGTGAGAAGGGATCATTCTCCCCTGAAAGTTGCTTCTTTAGCTGTGGATTGATTAGATAGATGCTGGATTAATTGAGTTGAATGAAAATTCATGGATACATTTTTTTATCAATGTATAGATAAAGGACATCATTATGATTAGAAGAATCAAATGCTATTATTAGAAAAACCCAAGTTCTACATTGGCTAAAGATAGTGGCAAGATAGAGTATATAAATGCGAGAAAACTCTCATCTTATGAGCTTGTTCTCGGGATTGAGTTAGGTCCAAACCTACATTCTAACATAGTATCAAAGCCTATTCTAGATCTATAAAATAGGTCCCTTATCATTACCATATTATATATGCACCAAATCCAAAAGTGCTAGGCATGAGCGGGTGTATTGGAAAAAACCCAAGTCTCACATCGGTTAGAGATAATATCAAAATAAAGTATATAAGTAGGATGTAATCCTTATCCTATGAGCTAACTTTTGGGATTGAGTTAAGTCCATACCCACATTCTAAGAGCTATTAAAAGATAGCTGCTAGTCACTATGAAATTATGAAAAGATATCCTGACTTTTTTTTTTCAACTTTTAAAATACAGATAATTTGTCTTGTGATTGTTTCTATTATACAGTTCCTGCTTCTTAAGCATGAGCACTGTCGGGTACTGAATAATAGTACATTATAATGGTTTCCAGTGTTGAGCTTTGGGTATTAAGATTCATTATAATGGTTAGAGGCAAGATCAAAAGTTTAAGCATCTATGATTTTGTTTATGTGAGTTACTAAAATGAAGATTACACAGATCGTTTCTGGAGCTTTGGTTCTCTGTAAAGATTTTACACTTGTAGCAATTGTTGGCTTGGTGAATATTATAATATTGAGTTTATTTTTTATTTTAGGGCTTAGAAACATTATGCCCAGTCCCATTCTCTTTAATTTATTATATCCTAAGCCCTCCCCTTCGTAATTCTTCGGATAATATCCATATAATATTTATTAAGCCCTGTATAAAGAATAGTTCTGAAAATTGGATTAGTTGAATTGGCTCAACTGGTTGACCAGCTGATCTACTGCTCTGGTTGTTTCCTTAGAACTGGATGTATCAGAAACTGATCAAAGGTCAACTGTAACAACCAGTTAACTATGGTAACGGTGTAAAACAGAGGAAGTTTGTTTTGGTGCCTTGGATTGGTCTTGATTCTCTTTGAACAAGGGCTTCCTGGGTGTGTTTTTGCCCTTCGTTCTAAAATGAAGTTGGGAGTCTGACCCATCAAATTGGGCCGGAGAGGCAACTGCTTGAATCATCCATGTGTTTTGGTTATATGCCATGCATAACATGATACTTACTGTGTACTTATTGATGATAGAGAACTATTAGGAACTCTAAAAATCAAAGACATTAATTTTTTTGCAGTCTAGTTGAGACATTAATAGGCATTGGATAATAAAATGTGCACCATTGTATGTTGGACACTTGTTCTAGGTAATGATGTGGTGAATCATTTTTAGAAGCTGATAAGTGAATTATTATTCCTTCTCTTAATAAACCTCCTTAGTATGGCATTACCCTTTTTTCCTTTTAATTTATAGTAACATTTTTATTATTATTTAGATTTAAAATTTCCTTGCAGTTTCATCATTATAAACACATATGTGCACTCACATGACATAACAGACAGTGCATAGACGCAATCCTGTTCTTTATATTTTTATACCTCTAAATGAAAATGTTTGAATTAATTTTGATGGGCACACTTTTGTTCCAGGTTCATGCAATGGACATGTCTGATGCTGTCATTGTCAAATCTAGTAGGTTGAAATCTGTTGTGTGGAATGATTTTGATAGGATTAAAAAAGGCGACACCTGTGTAGCTGTTTGTAGGCATTGCAAAAAGAAACTGAGTGGATCAAGTACCAGCGGAACATCACATTTAAGGAACCATTTAATCAGGTGTCAGAGAAGGTCTAGTCATGGCATAGCACAGTACATTTCGGCTAGAGAAAAGAGAAAGGAAGGAACTCTAGCAATTGCAAATTTCAATATAGATCAAGATTCAAACAAAGATGATAATACCCTTAGTCTTGTGAATATTAAATTTGAGCAGACACAGTTGAAAGAAGACTCTGGCAACACAGGAACTAGTAACTTTGATCAAAGACGGAGTCGATTTGATCTTGCTCGAATGATTATTCTACATGGATATCCATTGGCTATGGTTGAGCATGTTGGTTTCAGAGCTTTTGTAAAAAATCTACAGCCATTGTTTGAGCTTGTGTCGTTGAATAGGGTTGAGGCTGATTGTATTGAGATTTATGAGAGAGAGAGGAAAAAGGTGAATGAGATGTTGGATAAATTGCCTGGGAAAATCAGTCTTAGTGCTGATGTGTGGAATGCCGTGGGTGATGCAGAGTATTTGTGTTTGACATCAAATTACGTAGATGAATCTTGGCAGTTAAGAAGGAGGATATTAAATTTTATAAGGATTGATCCTTCTCATACTGAAGACATGGTTTCAGAAGCTATCATGACTTGCCTAATGGATTGGGATATTGACCGAAAATTGTTTTCCATGATACTGGATAGTTGTTCTACCTCTGATAACATTGCTGTTAGAATTGGTGAGAGACTTCTGCAAAACAGGTTTCTTTATTGCAATGGCCAATTATTTGATATACGCTGTGCTGCAAATGTTATTAATGCCATGGTTCAGCATGCTCTGGGAGCTGTAAGTGAAATAGTCAATAAGATTCGTGAAACTATTGGTTACATCAAAAGTTCACAAATAATACTGGCAAAGTTCAATGAGATGGCTAAAGAAGTTGGTATTCTAAGTCAAAGGGGCTTATTTCTAGATAATCCATCACAATGGAATTCCACATACTCAATGCTTGAAGTTGCCTTAGAATTCAAAGATGTTTTAATTCTCTTGCAAGAAAACGACACTGCCTACAAAGTCTGTTTATCTGATGTTGAGTGGGAGAGAGTCACTGCAGTCACTAGCTACTTGAAGCTTTTTGTTGAGGTTATAAATGTTTTCACTAAGAGCAAGTATCCAACTGCAAATATATATTTCCCTGAGCTCTGTGATGTTAAGTTGCATTTGATTGAATGGTGCAAGAATTCAGATGAGTATATCAATTCATTGGCGTCAAGATTGAGAAGCAAGTTTGATGAGTACTGGGAGAAATGTAGCTTAGGGTTGGCAGTTGCTGCGATGTTGGACCCTCGATTCAAGATGAAGTTAGTAGATTATTATTATCCACAAATTTACGGCAGTATGTCTGCAAATCGCATTGAAGAGGTCTTTGATGGTGTGAAGGCTCTATACAATGAACACTCGATAGGCTCCCCGTTAGCTTCTCATGATCAAGGTCTTGCCTGGCAAGTTGGCAATGGTCCACTTCTCTTGCAAGGTTCTGCAAAGGACTCCAGGGATCGATTAATGGGGTTCGATAAATTTCTCCATGAAACTTCTCAGGGTGAAGGCACAAAATCAGATCTAGACAAGTACTTGGAAGAACCTCTCTTTCCGCGTAATGTTGATTTCAACATATTGAATTGGTGGAGAGTTCACACTCCCAGGTATCCTGTCTTATCCATGATGGCACGCAATGTTTTGGGAATTCCGATGTCAAAAGTTGCACCGGAGTTGGCGTTTAATCATAGTGCAAGAGTCCTTGATCGCGATTGGAGCTCACTTAATCCTGCTACTGTCCAAGCTTTGGTGTGTTCACAAGATTGGATTAGGAGTGAACTGGAAAATTAGATTGCTTTTTCCCTGCATTCTAATTGTACATGCCAATTCTCCCCATAGAAATATTCCCATGTAAGTTATATCTTCTAACTCCACATTTCAACTTTGCTGGTTCTATTTAGCCATAGTAGCCTTATGCAACTTAAAAAGTATTTTAGGATTCTTTTACATTATTTTTTATTACTTGTTTTGGTAGTCTGTGGCTTCTTGAGAACTTGTTTTCTTTATCTTTCCTGGCAATACAACTTGAAACGTTTCCCTGCATAAAACGGCCATTCTTCTTCTCTAGTGTAAATTTGTTTCAAATAAAGTCAGTGCGATTAGCTAGAGTCTTTATTATCTGACTAACTATCAGTAGATAAATGTTAGTATAATACTTTTTAATGCACTCTTCTAAACACCTACTTTTTTTGTAGGTTAAACTTTATTGGATCTAATGAAGTTATGTAGGTTTCACTTCCTATGTGACCAGTCTCAATTGTTATTTTGTAATTTTTAATAAATTTTAATTAAGAATAGACTGTATTACATACAAAGTGGATAATTGAACACTTCTCACTCTTAGTATGGATTCGGTCATGATATTTCATTAAATAATTTAAAAGTGAATAATTGAACATTGCATAAATTTGTTTTTATAAAATAAAACAAACACTTGCAATATCATAATCTCTGACTATATGGTTCAGTGTGCGTGCACAAAATTACGTGTAATTCACATCTTCTCCCCCAACAAAATATGACTATATGGCGTTGATAATTATTTTATAAGGGTGGGATATGAATATAGATCTTAGAAAGGAGAATGAGAAATGAATAATGAGTTGAAGTGAAGACTTCTGTACAATTTTGGTTGAGTTATGGCTCCTGCTCATTATGATATTGTTTGTATAAGCTTTTTGGAAGGCAATTTAAAATTTTAAAAATATGTTAAAAATACTTTTTTAATAGATTTTATATAAAGTAAAAGTTAAATGGTTTGATTATATAGTTATGAAAGTATTTTATTTTAAATAGTTATATTTTCTAAGAAATTGTTTGAAGTTCTTTTAAAAAAAGAAATTGTTTAAAGTTGATTAAAAATTAGATTTCTTTTTCAAATTTTTATTTTTCAAAAGTTTAGGCATTAAATTTTTTAAAAGAATCTTTTGAAGTAATGAATTTTCACAAAAATAAAATTGAAATATTTAGTTTGTATCTCATTTTAATCATAAAGTTTATTTGAGAACTTATTCAAATAAGAGAAAATAAGTAATGCATTAATAGATTAAAATAGTTTTGATAATAAGTATGTTTATTTTTATATTAATTATCTTAAAAGTCACGTTAACAGTATTTTTTTATTAATTGACAGTGTAAAATTATTTAATAGATCAATGTATAATTATTAAAATAATTATGAAAAAGTATTTTATATTTTTATAAATGCTTTTTCAAAATAATTAAACTTGTCCTTCTGTTTTCGGAATGTGACTGAATGGGTTAATTTTCATATTAATCTGGGTCCTCAGTCCAAGCTGTTTTGGTGGCGAGAATGCTCCTGTTTCACGAATGTCTTTTTAGGCATTGTTAGGCAAATAACCTTTTGATAATTCGAATTTAAATTTAAATTTGATTGAATCAAATTATGGATTGTTATTGAACCAGCCAAATCCCTCAAAAAGTAAAGGAAAAAACAAATGTCTTTCACATGGAGTAGAATTAATGTAGGACAAATTTTTTTCACGAATTAATAATTTGATTAAGCAGTTTCAAAATCCGAATATGTTTCATAAATGTTTATTGATCTAATTATTAGTTTTTTAATAGATTACTTATGGACTAAATTCCATTTTAAGCATCAATAATTTTAGTTCTTAATTTTGTAAAACCTAATTTATTTTAGTCCTTTTAGCTGTAAAATAGATGATATTATTTCATATAAAATCCATAAATATATGGAAACTTTAGTAAGTAAAACACTAAAGATGCTTATAATCTTAGAGATTATAATAAAATTAGATTTTAGACTCATGCATGGGTTTATTTATGTTATATATTTCTAATATTTATACTTTTGTGTGTATGCAAATAAAATTATTTTTTAAAATTTTTAGTAATATATCATATATAATTATATTAAAATTAGAGATATTGTTTCTAAAAAAATTAGTGGCATTTAAAAAAATTATATATAAACAGTATAAATCATTCAATTATAATTTTATCTTGTTAATGTATAAGAATTAAACTAATCAAATTAAAAATATTTTAATCATTACAACAAAAATATCCTAGCTTTTCTCTTTTTTTTTTTTTTTTCCAAAATAGAGAGGACAAGTTATAATTTTTCACAAACAAGTCCATGCCATTTTTCTTTTAAAACTCTCCATCTCTCTATGTTTCCAAACAAGGGACATTTCAGTAGGACGCGCATTCTCTGACCACGTTTTCTAATCTCTCTTCAGAAACGTCTATTGCCAAAAAAATAGGTAACAGTTTTCCAGAATTTAGCTTTCCACGTCACCAATTTCCGCTTGAAAAACAAAATTATGTAATCAATTAGAAAATTTGGGTAATCCATTTGAGATATTTATTTCTACATACATTTCAATAAATAAAATCTCAGTGATTGCATATATTATATAATAATAATTTTAAAACATTAAAATTATGGCTCCTTTACTACCAAGTGTGTATTAGCAATCACATGTTTTTGATTAATCATGGTATCAAGTTCGAGAACTAGATATATATTTACTAATTCTATCTAACTCAAATATAGAAAAGTAAAAAATATTTAAATTAAATTGTTTGATAGATGAAAAAATAAAAATAAAATTTATATTTAATAAAAATACAGTTTTACCCTTATAAATTTCATGTCTTCATAATTTAATCTGACAAAATTTTTAAAAAATTAAATTGCAAACATAATTAATTATACTTGTCAAATAATCATATTTTAGGCTGGTGTTTGCTTTAAAAAGTTTTGAATTTTCACAAGACTCACAAGAAGATAAAGGAAAATATTGTAATATTGACAATTTCCACTCCTATCTCTACTCATTTGAGAGTGAAAATGTTACATTGTGGATTCTACAATAATTTCAAAAATTTCTCACCTATTTCTTATGTATCAAACGATTCAAGTCCGCTGTAATTTACACTTTTTCATTCTCTTTCTTTTTCTTCCACACTCTTTTATCCATACCAAATATCACCTCTATTCCATGCCAAATATTTTTATTTCAATAAAATGATTGTTAAATTTTTATTTTATTCATATTTATTTTTAATTTATGTATATGTAAAAAATTGACTTTGAAAACGATAGATAAAAAATAATGTATTTTTTTTTTTAAAATTCGACCATTAAAAAGGTAGTGACAGAGTTGTAAGTAAAGATATTTGTAATTTCTATTGAAAAATCATGGCTACTTCAAATTATTTAGATGACGGGAAATTCCCTGCCCCTCTTATTAAGAAATTAGTAAATAGATCCGAACATAACTTTAAAAAATATAATGAATTTTAAAAAAATAAAAACTAAATTCACATATTTTTTTAAAATTTGAACATCAAAATCATTGATATAAAAGTATAAAAACTTTAACTATATTTAATCGAAAGTATACAAATTTAAAACGCATTTTTGCCTTCTTTATTTTAGCCCCTCGTGTACCGTTGGGTCATCATACACAGATATCACAGAGCAGAAGATAGAAAAAACTATTGTAATTAACAAAGTCAATATCTAAATAGGGAAATGAAAACAGTGGATAATAAGATAGGCATAAGGTTCCTTCTTATTTACTCAAAAGTATACTTTCTAATAGGGCTATAACATTAATTTGCTTCCTATGGCCACTTTGAACCCAAAAGAGAAATATATATATACAGGTTTTCTAGTGCTGTGAACAGGAAGTAAAAAGAGAAGTAGTTGGAAGCGTTTTGAAAACATTAGTCCTCACAATGTAACAATCTAAGGTTCTCACTCCACCTTAAGTCGTATCTAGCTAAAAGTAAACTATATTTGTAATCATATCTAGAAAAAGCTCAACTCTACTGAGTTGTTATTCGGCAACATCATAGACCTTTCTTGTATTGATCTTGATTTTCTTTGTTTTTTTTTCTTTTTCCCTACACGATGTTGATATTTTTTAGTTGGAATTGTTGGTACGTGTTCTCTCACCAATGGTTGAAGAGGAATAACAACAATGGAAGTGGATGGACCGTGTTTTGATTCTTATCTTGCCATGTATAGTAGTTTTCACACACAACTTGTTGGAACGTATGAAGATTATTAGGTTAGGTTAGTTACTAAAAACAATTTGAAATGGATGATGATGGTGGGATTTTAGCATGTTTATTCTATCTTATTACTTTTCATGCATGCGTTTGCATCTTATAGTAAGAGACATGAAACAACAAAAAAGAATTGTTGGTCTTCCAAATAATTTTGTGGACTTGCATAAGTCATGTTTTTCTAATTAATTGGAATTTTAATAGAAAGTTAAGATGGTTAGAGAAATATGGTCTGGAAATCTACTTAGTGATTATTTTGTTTGGAACTGTAAATGTCTACTACTAGTAGTCTTAATTTGGTTTAAAGTAATAAGAATATATGACATTCTCAATCTCCGGTTTATAGGAAACTAGGAAAGGGAATAAGTTTTTTCATGGAATATTTTTTTTTTGTTAACATTGATCGAATCTTTTTACTTCGTGGGAATTGGCATCCAAAATAAAGAAAAGGAATCATTGTTTTATTTCAATGAGATCGAAAAATGGCCATTCCACTCAGTCCACTCAGTCTACCTCTTCATTCTTTTAAGTCGAACCATAATTCTTTAGTTTAAAAGTGGGATTTTTTTACTAGTGTTAAAAAAAGTTATTACTAAAATGATATGTAAAAAATATTTAGCTATGAGATGTTGTTTTTGTTATGTAGCTAACATGTCATTTAAGTTATCTATTTTTAATTCTCTTTTGTAAAAAGTGTTAATCCACTTATTTTTTTTTATTTTTTTTGAATTAATTAAAATGACTAAAAAGTAATTACATTTAATTCTATGTTTAAAATAAATGAAACACCATATTTGTTAATACTTCCTTTATTTATTTATTTTTCTATAAAATAGGAAGCATCAACCGTGATAGTGCTTCCTTTATTTTAGGTACATAAATAAATACAGTCAATTTTTAATTATTTTAATCAATTTCTTGAAAACTAAAAAATTGGAAGTAAGTACGTAAGTTAACGTTTTCTTCAAATGACAAACATAATTAAAAATAAATAACTCAAATTATTGAGGATAATTGGAAGTACGTAACTCAAATTATACCTCCTACTTTTTACGTGGTAAAAATAATCTCTTATAGATAAAGTTTTTTTATATACTATTTTCATAATAATTTTTTTAACACTTAAAAAATAACCTAAAACTGATGTAAACTAACCATATCTAGCTAGCATGGTTAATAAGTTTGATTGGGTCGATTTTGGTCAACTAAATTTATTGTTTCTATCCATGCATATCAAATAGTAGAATATTGGAATGGATTAATGTGTCATTTCATTTACAATCAAACATGACCATATTGAATGTTTCACATGAACTATTACAGGATAGTGCATAATCCATGAGCAAAACAATTATTTATAAGGTAGGAATAAATAAAGATTGTTACTTTGTTTTATAAGTGTTATTTGTATAATGAGATTTTATGCACTTGGTGCAAAATGACAAATGTTTGATTTTTTTTGTTGGTCATGATATTAATATGAAATTTTTACCATAAAAAATAACAAATCACTTGATTAAAAGATATAAATCATTATTATTTATGTCAATTAATATTAAAAAAAATGACTGAATTAATATTAAATTAAGTAACATCAATGACGAGGTTTGAGTTAGAACCTAACTAATTAATAGTCTTTAATTTTTTTTCTTAGCATGTAAAGTATTGACTGACTTATAATACACAAGTATCACTACAATTTGTTACACTAAATCGAGCTTATCGTTGATTTTTGTTAAGAAAATTAAAATCCTATTAATTAGAATATAAGCAGTGACAAATCTATAAATAACTGAGGAGTGAGAATGTATTATCTCATTTTTAAAAAATTATATATAAATATTTTAAATACGTATATTTTACTTTTTCTAATTTTATATATTTAAATCTCTTATCTTTAATTTTTATTTTTTATTATAATAATTATTAATTTTTATTTTTTAAATAAATTGTTCCCCTACTCATAATCCTTGATCCAGCACTGAATACAAGAATATAGTCTTGGCCGTATTCATTATTAGGTTGCAGTTACATACATAATTTGTGCGCTGCCATATTTTAAATAGTATTTCCTTTATTCTTTTTTATAAGCAAAAAATTAATTAATTTTTTTCTTAAATATAAATAAATTTTAATTATTTTTACTTTATTTAATTCTACTTTTTCTAAAATATCCTTTATTTACTTTTTTATTTGTGAACAAATTTTAAGAGTCTCTTAGATAACAAAGATAACTTAAAAATAATATTATGAAATATTTAATATACTTAACTGATATTTTTTAATATGTGTAAAAATAATTTTTTTTATAAAAAAGAACAGAAGAATTCCATGACTACTTGGGATTCAGTCACCATTCTTAATAAAGACAATATTGCTACATCTAATTGTCCTTTTATTCATAAAAAAAATTTCTTTTGTTTACTTATCCAACCTTTTACAAGCCAATGTAACTAATATAACAAATAATATGGAAATATTTTGATGGAAAGATCTTGAATTTGTATCTTGTAAAATCATTGTTGCTTAAGCATGTATTGACTTTGGAATGGATTAGCCTCCCCCATGCTGAATTTTTATTTTCACTTTATTCTAAAAACAATAGAGTAATTAAGGTCCAATTCTATTGTGAAGACTTTGTTAAAACACAAATAATAAATTCTGTAAATTTTAATTTATAAGCATTTAAAGAGAAGTTAAATAAGAGAGTCTTTGAAAAACTGATGTCCTTCATAGCTTGATTTTAATTTATATGAGAAGTTTGATTTATTTTATCAGTTTTATTTATTTTTCACAAATATTTATTAAGAAATTTATATAAACAGACTCTAATCCTTATTTCTTTGAGTGTGAATAGAGAGAAATGAAATGTAGAATAGTGAGATAGGATAAAAATATCAAATTTTAACCATTTGTTTTAGAAAATAAATAAGAAGGAAATTTTTTTGTAAGTCCTATATATACAAAAGTGGGGAGAAATGTTTGTTATGTTAATAAAAATAATAAATATTTTTATGTTAATAAAATGAATAATATAGTATTTTCTTTTATCTTTTTGGTTATTAATTTTAATTAATATAATTTATCTTTTTCTACATACTCTTCCACTCATTCAAATGAGTGGTTTTTTTTTTTTTTTCATTTCTTTCATTCTTATTTTGTCTATTCTATTTTTCCTTTAATTTATTTCTATCCTTATCTTTTTTCTTTTATTTTTAATCTCAACTGAACACAAGTCTCATTCTTATGAACATTTTAACAAATTATTTTATAGGCATGTATTCATTATCAAGTTTCTCTGTACAACTTTTGACTCTGATTTATATCGGTGAAAAATCTTGTCATTTAAACATTATATTGAACATTTGTCTAATTTGATTTCAGTTTGGTAGAATAATTATTCGTATAAATAGAAGTATACACACGTATATATATAGACACACACTTATATATAGGTTCACATAATTAAGTTGAGTTTAACTAAATTTATTACATGAATATATCACAATATTTTAGTTTGTATTAACTTAGAATTTTTTTTGTCGAACTTATACTAAATCGACTCAATAATAATGAATTGAATAAATTTATCAAGTCCAAAAGATTAAAAATTATTTTATATTATCTAATAATATGTAATAATAAATAAATAGATTAGATATAATAAATAATAGTAAAAAATAAAGTGTTATATCAACAGGCTATGTCATTATTGAGTCAAATTTTATCCCACAATAACAAAATTCAAATTTAGAAAATTGGTTGGAATTATCGATTATTGGAACCCATAAACACCCTGCCATCAAATTTTAGTTACCCATAACCTATTATCAAAATTTAATCTATATAACTGTATTTGAAGAATATTGGATGTCATAATTTGTTTTGTTTACTAAATAAAAAGAATTTATTGATAATGAATAGCAGAAGTACTCTATAAATACATGAGGTCACCATTTACATGTGTGTACAACAACTTGTCCCCTGAATTTAACCATAAAAATACGTGAAAGTGCATTATATTGTCCAAATCTGTGATATTTTCACTGTTCAACCTTCGACTTTGTGATATTGTCCTAATTTTAGAGCAAGACAAATTAACTTTCTTCCTCTTAAATTTAATTTAAAATAATTTAAAGAAAGTAGGAAAAGGAAAAATGATTTCCCTTTCCTTATTGGATCCCAACCTGCAAAAAGAGCTAAGAATAAGGGTTACAACTTCATAAACATACAACTAATTATTTTGGCCAATTAATTCGCGTTTATATAGGGAATTAATGTAATGATAATTTGATAATATCGTCAATATATGTAACATGAAACGCACGCTATTAACGTACACATTAATTTGTTGTCTATAAAAATAAAATCATGTCATTTTCAAATTATTATGTATGCATGTGGTGTGATTTAGATAGGTTAATTACCGTACCATTTTGGAACATGTATCGTTTTAATGGTTGGCATCTTCACCTCTATTTTTAGGATGAAGTATATAAACACCAGGTTGTGGTCCCTGACCTATATTATACCAGAGAATCAATATTTAGCTAGCTAGGGCATTTAGGGTTTTTGAATTGTGGATCACACTACTGTTACCAATTGCCAACATATGTTAGGAGTTACGTGTACGTACTTTGTTTTCGATTTTATCATAGATTTTAAATTAAGGGCTGTTTGATATATATATATGTTCGAAAAACATAAATACTGAAAATTATGATTATTAAAAATCATTAAATTTTTTTTAGTTGATCATAATATGTCTAAAAATATTTATATTGATAAAAAATAATATGATATTTTTATAAATTTTTTTAATTATTTATCACATTAAATATCAAATAAAAATAATATAATATTTTTATTACGTTAAAAAAGGTTTAACTTGAAAAATGATTCATAAAAATGTTAAATTTTTAAAAAATATTTTTATAAAAATGTTAAATTTAACATTTCTAATATAAAATTTTAAAAAAATTTAAAAGAATTATCCAATCAAACACCTTCCAAGTTTATCTTAGAAGTGTATAACAACATTTTGCATGGGTTAGAAAATAAAATTGATTTAGATATTATACAAAGTATGTTCTAATTTGTATGTAATGATAATTTTAAATTATATTTTTCGTAAGTGAACAATCATAAAATTAATTAATATTTTAAAAAATATCTTGTAATTAGAATAGATAGGATGGTCTTGATCTCAATAGATGGATTCTTTTTTGTATATTTGTTGACAACGAGGTTTTTTCCGTAATTATATGAAATGATCACAAAGAAGTAAACAAAAATCAAAATATCTGTGGTGGGGTATGAGCGGATGTGAAATAAGAAATATGTACAACAAAGCAAATTGATCAATGCATAATATATTAACATTCTAGTTTGTAATTAGTGAGATAATAAATTAAAAAGACAAGTGAATAAGGAACGATTCTTTGATAATGAAGGTCTTAAAATAATGAGATAAATGCTGTAAAAATAAATAAATACTGAGACAAATGCGAAGATAGAAAGAAAAAAAATGTTTATTACATACGAACAACTCATTTCATGGCACCTTAACTACTAAATCCAACAACAAAAGGAAGATTAGCATCAAAATTGTATAGATTACATCCTATCCTCGTAAGTATCTCCTACCAAAACATCTGGATCTATTATACCACTAATGTTCATTTGTTTCAAGAACTAATATGGGTTTTGGTGTGAATTGAACTGTGCTATTGCTTATTCCAATGAATAAACAATGGTGATTGGGTAACTAAAGTTATGGTAGAGATCATCAAGAAGACATTACTTTAAATCAGAGAAAATGAAAGTTGTACCTGTAAAAAAAAGTTGTGGTTATTTATGTCATTAAGGATATATGCAGAGAAGCCACAAATTAAGAGAAGAAAATTATGTACAAATGTTTTAATATGTAACAAAATAGTAAAGATTCAAGTTATTAAAATGATATTTCTTGAAATGATACCTTTCCAGATTTGCATTTTAGATTTATATATGATAAATAGGTTTGAATTAATTTATTTTATGAAAATAATTATTTTTTAGAATGTCTAAAAGAATGATTCCTTTTTAACTTTAAGCACAAACTTTTGGCAAATATATATATTTTTTAATTTCTCTAGAAAAGTCAATGAAAACGATTATTTATCTAAAAAAAACTATACCAAACCTTGAATAGTTTGATATATGCTATGAATTAGGTCATAAAAATTCAGATCCAGTATTAGTTAAACCTAACCTACGACATCCTAAAAATTGAATGGCCATGTATTCTGGATCATCCATGGGCCCAACTTTTTATAATTTTTTCTACCCTTATTTATTTGTATTAATTTTTTAATACTAATTAATTAGATCCTCTTGCTATAACATAATAAAAAAAATGTTTAAGGGTAAAAGAGATTATGATAAATTTCATTAAGTTATAAATACGCTAAATATGAAATGTTTAAACATAATATGCTAATTTAGGGAAACAATAGTGTTACAATAATAAGTTAATGAATTTATAAAAATATTATATACATATTAATTATTATCAATGTAAGCAAATTTTAAAAAAAGTGAACTTATAAGTCAATAACCTGCAATGAGTTGAACTGACCAGGTAAATTTTCAATTCTCAACTTATTTACCTTAATCCTGTTCACCCAAAAAGTCATTGGTATGTATGATGCTGGGTAGAGGTTAATTTTGGGAAAATAATCACTTATTTTTAAAAACTCAAACCATAAAAAAAGTGAATATTTAACTCTTAAAATAAATTGATACAAATATGCACTAATTTTTATGATTTTATCTTGAAAGTTCGTTTAATTTATATAATTTTAACGTGAGTTTTCTCAGGCTCATGCAGATTGCAACAAATTCATATTGATTTTCTTTGACACCTAAAATCCACAACTACTATCAGACACCTAACATGACCTATACAAAACATAACTCAATTAACCCCTGTATAATCTATAAGATTAGGATCCAACCATGTTATTAGAAGTTTGATTTTCTTATATATGTACCAAAAAAGAAGGTCATGTGGCAAGTTATAGCGAGTCAGATATTCCAGTCCACTCTGTCATGTACAATTACAAATACTTCATGCATGTCTTAATTAACCTTCTCATCACAACCATTCCATTTTCTTTTATGTAACCATGTGTTGGGGATTTGTAATTTCTGACCAATCCCATGTTACCATCAGGTTATAAACTATTATATCGATTAATTTATGTAAGTCCTTTAACTCTCATGTGATTGGTGAAAACTGTCAAGGGGAATGTGATTATAACCCCAAATTCCAGACACTAAGATTAGGGAGTGGGTATAAAGGAATGATTGCACTTATCAGCAAGTTATTGTCAAACCCCTTTCCAAGTTACAACCATGTGGTCCTTAAAAAAGAAACTTCAAGGAATCGCATTTCCTTTTATGATGTATTTTCACCTAGATATACAATATAGCCTTAATAATAGTGTCATTAAACTGCTTCACAACACATGGCATGGTCAAAAATTGCATTCAATGTTCAGCAGAGAATTGTGCACAGAAGAATCATTTTATATAGCCATGCATAGTATCAAATGCATTTGACAAGGATCATGAAAACAATATATGTAATGAACAGAGACCATTCCCACAGCAAACTTGGTCTATAATTGGACCTATGAAATTTATGGCACTAGCAAACATAGGTCGTCTCTGGCAATGTGTCTTGTTATTTTGTACATTGTACCTAAATGAAGTTCATTGAATTTTGGTAAGGAAACAAGGAATTAACAATTGAGAAAATCACCTTATGGTCCATATCTTTCAGTCAATTATACCATGGAAAAATTTGGTGAAGCATTGAATCTAGTACCTAAGGCCAACCTATACATAAAATCAAGAAAGAGTGGAGACATGGAGGATGATAATTATTGCTTTGCATCCATTCTTTGAACCCTGCTCTTTTCTTAGATAAAATCTTTGTCCTTCGTATCTAAACAATCTGCTTAGCCTATTGAAACTAAATAATGTCAATTAATGCCTTTCAAATTTTCTTTGTTGATAATTTCATATACATTTGAAAGTTGAGAGTTTTAAAAGGTAGCCCCACATTTCATAACATGAGTGATTCAGTAAAATAAAGAGAGGATGGTTTGGTTCAGAATGGCAAATTTTTTCAACAAACACACTTCAAGTCAATATTTTATCAATTGCACTGATAACTACTCCAATTGAGGGAAACAAATGAATTGCTATAATGGTAAAGTTCAGCCTAATTCTACGCAAAATCGTATAAAACATAGATCTTTCCAAAAGAAAAAAATTGTATAAAAACCTTTTACCTGGCAGTTTATATAGATAAGTTACAGTGACACATGTAAGAGTCACGTAAAATATTCTAATTGCAATTAAAAATATAAATAATTTAAAGTGAAAATATTTCTTTTATGATATAATGCTATTTGGTGTGAGTTTTCTATATGAAAAGTCAAGAATTAATAACTGACCAATAATATACCCATGATACATGGTTGGTAGAAGATGAAATATATTTTTCGATGTGATTAACAATCGGATTCGTTAAATTAACTTTTAGTTCACACCGTGAAATGCATGTTATTTCACTGTTATATGCAAAACTAGGGGGCCTGTCCCATCGTTTTCTCTAATGTCTAATGTAATCTGTATTATACTATTATCAGATTCGTACCCAACTTTCGTGATAACTTGTATTGTTCTAGATTCATTGGATCTTGGGAAGTGATAATAAATCTTACTACTAGTGTGTGAACTGGAGTTAGGTTTCATTGATAATGTTGATATATACGGTTGTTTGGTAAAAATGGTAACCCAATGCGACGTGATTTTCGAGGAAAGCTGAATGGTTTAGGTTAACTGATGCATCAGTTATGAGACATAATGAATAGAAATACATTTTCTCTCGTTGAGTACAAACCAATCTGAAGAATGATTTATTTTACCTTTAATTCTTAATTTCTCATTTTTTTAGAGAGCACGTATATTTTTTACATGAGACAATTCTATGAGTAACAAAATTCTTTCTTTAAATATTAATATTTAATGTAATTATATATTTAAAATTTATATTTGTGTTTAATACACAATTTAGTTTCTTAATTTTTTTACTCATAAATCTCCATAAATAGAACTATTTAAACTATTTTAAATATTTTACTCAAATTCACTAATTAAAATATCGTATTTCACTTATAGTTTGTTCAAAATCCTAACTCAAGATCTTACAAAATTCTTCAATTTTATCAATTTTTTGATTTGTAAACCTTTCAAATATTTTTTTCTCTCCCAAACCTATCTTAATTCTTGCTTTGTGATTGGTTGTAAGGAAAGAAAATGAATAAAAGGAAGGGAATAGGTGTGAAATAAAAAGAAGTGAAATAGAATAGAAAAATAATAAAAAAATAAAGTATTTGGTTAAGTGAAATAGAATAGAAAAGAAAAAATATTTAATTTAAAGTTGTTTAATAGGTAAGAAAAGAAAAATAAGAGAATTTAATATTAAATAAAAATACATTAAAATTATTTATTATAACTGAAGAATCCAACAATGTTTTTAAATTTATTATAAGCTGAAATGTTTTTAATCTCTAATTTTAAAATATTTTTACTTTTAGTTCTTATTAAAATTTTCCTTACCTTTTAATACTTAATAAATTTTTTGATATTCACTAAAATCATTTTGTTCATTTTAGCTAACAAAATGCATACTTAGCATTCATACTTAGACCAAGGATACGCCATGTGTCATTTTTTTTTAAAAAAATATTTGTAAAATCTGTTTAAATCATGCATAAGTCATGTGAGACCAAACCTAATTGAAATTTAAATTAAAAAGGTATAAGGATTGGAGTTTAAGTGTGTTTTATCTTTTTTTTGTAAGACTTTTAGTGGTCTATCTTAACTCTCACGTTATCTTTGTATATTTGTGAAAGACAAACAAAGCTTGAAACAATGTGTCCATTTGATATGAGATTCTTTGTCACTAGCAAGTTGAAGTGGTCTTAAGACAACATGAAGGCATGTAGGTTGTGTTTAGGTAAGTATTTGGAACCTTTGTATGTATCCATGTGTGTGGATACTGAATTGTTGGGAATATTTTGACAAGGGAGTTAGGATAGAGTAAATCATTGATTGTTTTGGTGTGGTGATCAATGAATTTACATGTGTAGGCATTAGTTTCTCTAATGCATCATGTAGGATTTTTGAAAAGGAAAACTTTAGATACATGAGTGGAGAAGTCCATGTCTTCCACAAAATTGACATTAACCATTGATTTTTATTCTGAATCTTTATCCTTAGTAAAAGACTTAGGATAGTAAGATAATGTGAAGTAGTGTTTTAAAGATCATATCAATCATCAACTCGATTGAGGTATTAGGCTTATAAGTTACTAGTTGAACCAATAAATTAATAGTCGAACGACATAAGCTAGTGTAAATAACGTAAAATATAAATATATATATTAGAGTAAATTACACAGGTTCCTTACGTGGTTTACACTAATTACACTTGATATCCCTCTATTCTATAACCCTACAAAAATTTTCTAATTTATTGTCTCATATAACATTGGATACCCTTTCCTTCCATTCTCATCCTTTGTATTTTCTACAAATTACTCTTGATATCACTATGTTAATTTTATTTAGGTTTAGTCATTATTATCACATAACAACATTAATTGATGTTGTAATAATGATATTGATAGTCTAGTGACTTACTACAAGTCATCAAGGAGTTTGAACTATTCTAACATTATCAACTTTGGTATTAACATTTGTAAGGAAAAAAAAGAACAAAGCATACATGTAAAAAAATTAGTATTGTTGACAATGACACAAATGAAACTATAGAAGTAGAGAAGTGATCAATCTTCAAATTATGAAGATATATTGAACTAATTTAGGGATTAAATACCAAAAAGGATAAGAAACCTCACCAAAAGCCATAAAAATAGCTAGTTTTAGAAATATTTTTTTATATAGAAAATTCATTTATAATAAATATTTATCAATTTCTATGGGTAATTGTAGAAAAATATGGATTTTTCCTCTACATTACCTTGAAGCCTACAATTTATAATTAGTAGGTGTTTTAAGCCATGTTTTTGGGATTTTATTTGAATTTTTGGATTTAGAATGAATTCTTTTGATTCCTTAGAGCTTTTGTATGTTGTGTAAAGTTTCCACAAAATCATTTGAGTTTTATGTGAGCTTAGTGAGAAATTATTAGAGTTTGGAGATTATTTTAATGAAAATTCACTTTATAGCTTCAATTCTTCATATTAATTCTTATTTTTCTTCTTCTAATACTAAGTGTTTATTTTCATTCTATTTGTCCATAATTATTGTAACACTATTATGAGCTTCTTTATTTCTTTCTTAATTGAATCTTATTTACATGCTTTTTGTAATAATTTCATGTTTTCTGACACAATGATTGTAGTAAGGTGAAAACTTACCAATTGTAGCTAACCTAGGAGAAATATTTTGAGTTAAATATTTGAAAATTAGAACATACAATGTACATGGGCTATAAAACTAAAGGCATATATGTTGTATACATTTCTTAAGAATCCTAAGTGTAATGCACAAGTGCTTAGTATGTATACCTAAGGAATTAGGGTACTTGCATTGACAACTAACAAATGTTACCAAGGAATTGGGATGAGATTCTAAGGAAAGCAACATTGAATGATTACATGTAGTTGATGTTTTAGAGAGTAAGTGTAAGAAGTAGGAGTAATGGAACACATGTTACTATTTTTTTGTGTTTGTATATTTTCTTGAGTCTTTTTGTGTTAATTTAGTGGAATTTGAAGTTCAACTTAAGTCTAAGATAACCTACACATAATCACTAATGGTGAAAATATAACTTTGATTCGCTTGACTAATGTCAAATACAAGTACACATTGCTCATTTTAGTTTCTATAGGATGATATCTTTACTTATCATTATAATTTATCAATCAATATGCTTTTATATGCTTATTTTAGACCAATCTTAGTGCATCTTATATTTATATTTTGAAACAAAATTTATTGGATCAATCTTGGTGCATAACACTTAAAGTTTTTATGATAGTGATGGTTTTTGTTAATAATAATGATGGTTTACCGTTATTGCATCTCATTTAATTTTTTTGTTAATGGCAATGTATACCAAATTATTGGATCTCAATTATAGATCTAAGTTAACAAATTGCATTAAAATCTAATCCAACCTATATTACACTACTTTACAAATCTTTAATACCAGACCTCTAATTCCCTTAACTAAAATATAGTTTACAAATGTCTAATACCATGTTTGGTTTACAAAGGTTGTGATTGTTAAACAAAATATATTAATCAAATTACACCATTTATACTATTTATGTTAACTTTTTTTTTTTCTTGAAACGCCTTACCAACACCTTTATGATTCCAAAGTGATTATTCATTTTAACATTATGTTACTCAACATCACAAAAAAAAAGCTTTACAATAACAACCATACACTTCATTCTTTTTATAGATGGCTATTACTCAACTAGTTATAATATGAAGATACAATTTGCTTGCCATTCTAATTAGAATTAAGATGATTTGCTAATACACAAGATACATTTAATGACAAGATTTTACATTAGTTATTTAATAATTGGCATAAAAAAATGTGGAGACATTTTTGTAAATAATTACAACTTTTCTATATTGATTCAAAATATAACTGATGTAAAAACTACTCTCTACATTGGTTCAAAATATAACTAATGTAAAACCTATTTTCTACATATTAAAAAATTAATGGGTCTATAAAGTAGGTTTCACATTAATTATATTTTGAACTAATATAAACTCTTTGATCCTTAAAATCCCAAATCGGGCTTATTGCTCTCACGCCCATTCTCTTTATTCCAATTTTGCATCCTTCAAATCTTTTTGCATTCATTTCAATCCCTCACTCACATTGTTCACGTTCTTCTACTTGTTCATAGTAGCTGTCATGTTTTTTAAGCCATTAGGGTTTGACACCATCAAGAACAGGACATTGGCAATTGATGTTCAAATTTAAACAAAACATTTATAGTGTTCAAATATAAACTTGATTTTCTTGTTCAATATGAAGAAGAGGATTTTAAGGATGATTGCCTTTCCTTTACCTCCACCATTTCCTCAAACTTAACTGGAAAACCAAAATATGACATTTGGATACCACATTTGGATCCATCACTAAACACCAAAGAAGATTGCTTGAAAGCATGAGCTTTAACAAGAACAAAAATGCTCAAAACATGTGTGATTTGGGATTTCTAGAGGTTGCAATTTAGGATTTTTGTGGTCATTTGGGATGTACAATTTCTATGTTGGGGTTTAGCTCATGGGTATGACTAGGTTGGATTTTTCGTGTTTCATTTGGGGTTTCCTTTTCTCTACACTTTTTTTACACTTGTTTTATAAAATTGATTATTTATCCATCGTTGGTCTAAAGTAAGAGTATTTTAATGAATAATTATAAAATACGTGTGGAAATGTCATGGATATGCGAATTTTTCTTAGAGAAATTACGTCATACCACTCTAACGCTTTCTCCGTATTTTCTTGCCATCTTTTTGTGGGGCTGCTGTAGAATTGGAAACAGTCAGTTCTTTACCTTGGACCTGAGGGTAGTTTTTTTTTTTTTTTTTCCTTGATTAAATTTTCTTCGTTAAATTCTGTAAATTTTATCTAGCATTATAGTCATAGTCAACCTTACGGTTTCTACCCTTTCTCATTCAAGATGACCTCTCTTTCTGTGTCATGGATTTCATGGTGGGAATAATGAGAAAAAAAAAATGATTTTTTGATAAATTTAAGGGAATATATATATATATATATAAAGAAAGAAATAATATATGTAAAAAGTGAGGTGTTTAAAAAAGAAAATAAAGACGCAGAGAAGTGTAAAATAAATGCTACATAAAATGTGAAAAACAAAAATCAGGCAAGAGTAATAATTTTGTATGCTACTTATTCTCGGTTGGGTTATAGTTAGGCTCGTGTTCAATTCATACAGTTCGACAAAACAACAAAGTGTGTTTTATGTTGTCAATATTTGTCAGTGCCGCTTGAATACATTTACTTCTAGAGAGAAAAATAATTTTGAAATTGTAGACAACAAATTTATTAACGAATAACGATTCACAAATAAATTTTATGCTAGAAAAATAAATGTAGTACTGGTAGATTTATAGATTAATTAATATCATATTTAATATTTAAATAAACATGATGTTCTGTTAAATTCCCCACTATTATATATAAAATCATACGTCTATTTTGTGTATTTTTTTTCTTCTAAAGATATCTTTAGAACCCACTATAGTTCATTGACTAAATTTTGTGACTGCATTAGCTACTGTAAAATAAATCAAGTCAAAAATATAAAAAAATAAAATAATATATTCAATTTAATTAAAGTATAAATTATAGTATCATAACCTTTTCTTTAGCTATAAGTCAAATCAATTACTATTTGTAGTATTGATTTTTTACACACTTTTTTTCACAATCTTTTCATAGAATTAAGAAATGAATGTAGTACTAGTGAATTTAATTATAGATCAATTAATACCACATTTAATATTTGAATATACAAGTTGTTAAATAATGCTGATTTCTTTTACACAATCTTTTCCACAATCACTTCACGCTTAGAAAAATACTAATAAGTGATTTTAGTTAGGACACTCTTTAAGAAATTCAAAGTCACAAAAATTATGAAAAAAATTCATCACTACACTCTTGTTTTTCAATCAAAATTTTCCATTCATTGATTCATTAACCATTATTTTTAAAGTACTCATAAGTCACGGGCATAGTTCTTACACTTTTATCTATCTTTTTTACTTTCCTTTCACATCACATGAAGTTCCATATGAATTTGAATTTAATCTACTTATGGTAGTATAAATATATAAATAAACCCACCCCGAAGAGCTTTGAAACATTATTATCTGATGTCAAAAATTCAATCGTTTAGAAAAACAAACACAAAAAACTGCATAACATGATTTGTAACCTACATATCATGATCGCTTACCAGTGCCAATATACAGTGCTACTTGGTTCACAATATTTCAGATATTTAATTTACATAAAAGTCCTTACATGCACTGTCGCCCTAACACTTTTTTTATTATTATATTAGTTCCTTCAAATGCTTAATTATGGTTGATTCAGATAATAACGCTGCCATCAAAATCAAAATGCAGAAAAGGGAAAGGAAAAAATTCAACTGAAAAATTCAAGCTGACTTTCCCATCCCCATAATGACTAGCGAAATATAAGGAGAAGAATTGAAGATTATGATCAGACATCACGTGGGAACTCTTCTTAGTTAAAATTGTAATAATTCAAGAGAGAGGGTCATAAGTGATTGGAAACTCTCAGGTTTCAAAGGAATAAATCTTCTAGATACAACTATTGTTTGGAGATAAATATTTCTGAACGAGTTCTTATAAAAAAATAAGAAATTAAATGAATTAAACTTTCTTATAATAAATTAAAATTAACTTATATATACACTAACTTTTGTAAAAAGTTTTCTATATAAATTTTTCAAAACTTAAGTATATAAGTTTATTTAAATTTATTAAAGAATTTTGATTTATTTTACGTTTTATTTTTTTCATACAAGTGTGAACAAGGCCATACTTGAAGTAAAAAAGCAAAATCTCAAAATCTAAGAAGCATTTCTTTGACGCGTTAAAAATTTGAAGCTCCAGAATTTTGCGTGCAAACTTTTATGTTCATGTCCCTCTCATTGAAATTGAATCAAACCCCACATTAACAAATTAAAGTCACTTTCGAAAGACCCTTTCATTATCTCCCTCTCCTTTTGCCCATACATGAAGAAATGGATGGTTTATGGAGCATGAAAGGTGAACCTCATGTCACCCTCTCTCTCTCTCTCTCTCTCTCTCTCTCTCTCATGCTTTAATTCTCCAACACGAGAAGTTAAATTTTAGTGTGAGTTGGGTAATTGTTGGAGGGTCTATTTTCAGTCCTTAAATACCTGTCTGCTAGGCCAACCCACTTCCATAATTTGCATCCTTTGTATCTCAGTTCAAGGTTAACACCAAAGAACTACATATAGGGCAGATTCATAAGGTATAGACATATAGTGCCCTTGTTTGTTTGCACCCTCCTACTCTAAATTTTTTGTTTCTATTGCTATCCAATTTCACGGTTAGTGACTAGCTTATATCATGCAAAAATCCAGATCACACTAAACCGTTAGGCACATATATAATTATTCATATATTTTGTTTTTGTTTTCTTTCCCTTAATTTCTCTTAAGTTTATTAATTTGGTTTGATTTGCATATATAATTTTTTTAATTATTGAATAAGGTACTTACTAATTAATGAATTGGTTTTGGTATATAATTACTTTTAGCTTCCAACCATGGAGCTTCCCAATCAAGCTCAAGAAGGGTCTTCTCAAAAGAAAATGGGAAGAGGGAAGATTGAAATCAAACGGATCGAGAACACCACCAATAGGCAAGTCACCTTTTGCAAGCGCCGCAACGGTTTGCTGAAGAAAGCTTATGAATTATCAGTTTTGTGTGATGCTGAAGTTGCCCTTGTTGTCTTCTCAAGCCGTGGCCGTTTGTATGAGTATGCCAACAACAGGTTTTACCAACACACAAACCCTTCTTAAATTTTTGTAACCCCCAAATCTTGAAGCTTATTAATTGGTTTTTTTTTGGTTTTGTTTATTAATGGCAAATGCTTCATAATATTGTCTTAACATGTGCCCAACTTGTTATAATAACTATATATCGTGTCATGGAAATCTTGATTTAATTAATTTCTAAATAAAATTAGCACTCAGAATGAGAGTTTTTCTTTTCTTAATCTTTATAATGCGGTGAAGATCATACGACCAGGTTGGATTTTTCAGTTCGAAGTGATAAATTTCCTTTCTTCCAAAACCTTTTAATTTTGTCCTTGTGGTTGTTTTTTCTTATATTATTAATTTTACTTTCATTTATGAGCTTTGTAGTATGTGTATCGTTTATCACACACACCTATTGCTCTTTTATTCCTGATACCTAACTGTTCGTTTAAAAGGTTGCAGATCTGTGTAGTGAGAGATAGAAATAGGTGTTAAGGTGATACTAAGAGTAGCACTTAATAGATGAAGAAGAGGAACAGCTTTGCGTAGGGTTACAAAGATTTGCAAGTCAGAGATCTTAGCTTCTTTGTGTATATTCTTCCATGCTCTTAATCCTTTTCCAATCCTTTTCTTCTTTCTCTTTCTTTCCCTCAACGTGTCAACCATAAAACCTACAAAAGTCTGCCACATAAAGCTGTCATGCACTCATTGATCATCTTCTTTTCTCTTCCATAATCATCACTTTTTCTTGATACTCCTGATTAACTCCAAAGCTGATCAAAATTCCAAGTTATCTAGGGTTTCAGATTTTTCACTACTCACACACTAAGATCCGTTCATGTATAAGACTTCAGGGAAGTAAAATCTGGATATGTAACCATTTAATAGCCCCATTTTGTTAAAGGAAATAACAAAACTGTTTTAAAAAATATTTCTTGATCCTATCAAAACCCAAAAGATTTCAGATTCCTCTTATAGTTGAAACAGGCTTTTCTCATCATTCTGTCCTAAATTAAATTGTTTGTAGATGTTCATGAAAGTCTAAAATTTGTTCCCCATTTTTCATGAATTTTGTCCTTTACAATATGGTCAAGGAAACATGCTGCAGTTAGGGTTTCCCAGCCTGTAGCATTATCAATGTCATTAACTCTATGCTTCCACAAAAAAATTTCTGGCAGCAGGATTTCTGAAATATTCATGGAATTAGGTGGTTGTATTTTCTCTAAGGGTATATGGGAGTGAGGTTTTAAGGAGGGAAGGAATGAAAAGGAAGATTTTTGTTTCTAATAAATACTTTTTATTAAATAATTTTAAAATAAATATGAAATGATAATTAATATGATTAAACTTAATGTCACAGTCTTTTATTTATTTTTATAAATATTATATAATTATCCTAATTTAAAAATAAAAAAAACTTAGCCCACCCTTTTTTTTTTCCTTTAAAATCCCACTCCCAAACATATATATTCTAGACGTCTTGAATTGATTAACTTAAACTAGATGAAAGCCTCTGTATGGTGGATCTTTGAAAAAAAACTTGTCAAATTTTATGAATAAATTATATTAGCTAAACTACATGTTAATTTCTTCTTCTTCTTTTATAAAATAAAATACATGCCTGTTTTCTAACAAAGAACGCTTACAAAAATACGATTCACTGGTTACATGAAGTATTATTTCTTAGTTCTTCACTGAGGACAACAGGGCACAGTGGCATTTATTCTTCTGCAGGGTCCTTCGTTCGTTTTTTTTTTATGTACAATTTTAAGTTCATTTTCTTTACCATTTCTTTGATTATTTTTTTAAATTAGTATCCAAAAGAAGTTATATATTATGGGGTTTTGATGTTATTCCCTCTGGATCGTTTGTTTTTTACCCTGAGTTGTTAAAAGTAACAGCATGATATCAGATTCTAAGAATGGCTAAAAGCTAAGCACCCCTCTCTCTTTTATCTTTTTTCATTTCTTTCATCTTTGAGGAAATAAAGCTTCTACTCTTGACGTCAATTCTCTACCCACTCTCAATTATGTGTTTTGGAAATTTCAATAAAAAGGGAAGGTTACATTTACATTATGGCCAGATGATCATAAACTATAGGCTTCTTCGTACTCATTGCATTAACTATTGGTATTGGAAGTTTGAACTTTAAGAAGTTCAGAGAGAGATAGAGAGAGAGTGGTTTTACATTCTCTAGAATACTTCAAAGAATGAGAGTTTATATAAACAAATTCAGTTTCAGCTGGCTTGTGTCCTTGGAAATATATGCGACAAAGAAAGAAAGGAGTCAGAAGAGGGAAAAAAAACAAAGAGAGTACGATCCAATGAGAAGTTCTGAGTTGATGACATTCATTTCTTAGGTTTCCAAAGTTTACTGACAAAGAAACTAGAACTACAGGAGCAATTTTCAAAGGGTTTAATTTTAAGGGAATCTAGGTGTAAGAAATATAGATATAATCCTCATGGTTATTACACCATGTGTAATGGGGCAGTGGTGACACGTTTTCTGAACTTAGGAAGAGTTATTTTATTTGAGCCAATGATAATGTTGGATCATGTGCCAGCTTGGCAGGGACAGCCAATCAGGGCCTCAACAATATAAAGGATGAGACATATTTGAAATACAAATAATTATGTTACTCCAAATAATAACAATTATAATATATTACTTTTATTATTATCATGATAGTGATGGATATCATTTGTGGAATACATGTAAGGTTTATTCTTGATCATTATTCTTCTCAAAAACTTTATTTTGTTAATAATTATTTTAAGAGTAATAATTAAGAAGTCAAAAGTAAAAGAAATTATTAAAAGATATAATATTTAATGTATATATTTAATAATTTTAAGAGTAATGAACACTATAATATTTATGTTGGAAGGTGCATGCTTAACATATTGTATTTTTTATTCTAAACGCGCTTTTGGAACCGATAATCCAAACATGCGCAGAATATATGTAAGACATGAATAATTTAATCATACATGCAAGACTATAATTTAATATTTATGTTCAGATGATCTTGATGCATGTTTGTAACGGTAAATGGAATGCACGTGGGTTTTAAAGTTTTGAACCTGCGATATTTCATATCAATTGGTTCTGTTAGGGTTCTATATATGTCAAAGAATTAACGAAAAAAATATATAAGTCACGTCATGTGATGATGTCAGTAAACTTTGTAGTTATCTCAATGTTTGTTCTTAGATTTCTGGTATGGATCATATATCCCACTAATCACAGTTGCTTGAATTGCTTGTACTTTGCAGCGTTAGGGCCACTATTGAAAGGTACAAAAAGGCGTGTGCTGCTTCCTCAAACGCGGAATCAGTATCTGAAGCTAATAGACAGGTAAATTTATTAAGACAATATCAAAGATAAACTGATAATTAACAAGTGCATGTATCATTTAATAATTACAGTCATTTTTAGTCAAGCACTTCATAGTATCCCATTAGTGTGATGGATAATGCAACTTGTGTGGAACTTACCACATGTGCTCAACAATGGAAAGAAATATCATCTTTTATCCGTCCCCAAAATAATGGATATAACAATTTTTTTAAAACTTAAATATCATTTTAATTTCTGAAAAATAAGATTTCTTTATTTTAATCTTTTAAAAAAATTTATTTAATTTTTACTTTTTAAATATTTTTATTTTTTAGTTTTAATTATTGTTATTAATTAACAAAAATAATGATGTTAGAACAATATTATTAACTTAGTGATTTATCACATAAGAAATTTAATAAGATAATTGTATATAATTATTTTTTAAAATTATGTATTTAAAAATATAATTTTAAAAATATATATAATTATTTTAAATTGTTTTATGACATAACAAGTAACTAAACTGTCAACATGATATTTTGTCATTATTTAATATTGTTTCTTAACAATAAAAATTAAAACAAAAAATATTGAAAAAATAAAATTAAATAAAAATTTTAAAAACTAAAATAAAAATGATCCTATGTTTTTAGGAATTAAAATGATGTGTAAGTCCTTTTTTATATAAGCAAAATCCTTCATACAAGTATAAGAGACACTCTACCCTCAATAAGAAGTCCATTGTATTTAGATAAAATCAAGAAGATACACTAGTAACCTTCAAAATAAAATAAAATAACAATAACTAATAGCAAAAATTTATACATTTTTAAGTATTTAGATACAGCTTGTGCCGAAACAACAATAATAATAACAAAATTTTGAACTATAAGATTGTAGTCGAATTAAAATTCCAAACAAAAACCAACTTATAACATCTTTAATGACCCTACCTAACTCAAAGCTAAATACAATCAGTAGTCAAATTTCATGTGTGGGTAGAAGTACCCTTGTACTTTATGCAATAATTTTTTATCTTATAATTTTTGTGACATAAAATTAATCCTTTATAGTGCAATGTGATGGCCAATTTAAGAATCAAATTTATGTCTAAATGTATATTTGAGGAGAGTAAACACATACAATCTTACCCCAAAGTGTAAAGGGTGTTTCCAATATTTTATTAAGAAAAAAAAGTATATATTGTATTTATATATAGTTCACAATTAATTAAATGTTACTTCTCTAAACTATAATTTTGTTAGAGTATAAGTGCTATGATAAAATTTTATATTAAATATGAATGAACAAAATAAAGAATATTTATATATTTAATGTTTTTAAAGTTTTAAATTATAATGTGATGTAGTGGTTTGTTTTTAATTCAAAAAATTTTGTGTTACTTTTTTCAATAATTTCTTATATTATAACATAACATGCATGCATACTAAATCAAAATCTCGAGAGACACAACTATCAATAATTTACTGCATTATATTTCTTCTCTACAAAATTCTTGGCCACACTAACACTATCTACCAATATCAGTTTTACCAGCAAGAATCTTCCAAATTGAGAAGACAAATTCGAGATATTCAGAATCTAAACAGGTCAGTTTCTTAATTTTGTTATATATTTTTAACATATTCTCTCCATTGAATAACTTGTCGATGAATTTTGTTTTGCAGGCACATCCTTGGTGAAGCACTTGGTTCTCTGAGTCTCAAGGAACTAAAGAACCTCGAGGGTAGATTGGAGAAAGGATTAAGCAGAGTTAGATCTAGGAAGGTATATATATGCTTAAAAAGTATTTTAGGCATCAATTAATTCGTATCACAAAGAATATACTTCATCTGTATTTAAATATAAGACATTCATAATTAATTTACAATTATAAAAAAATAACTTAATTATTAACATTAAATTTGTCTATAATATTTTTTAAAATCATCCTTAAATAATAAATGTATGGAGAAAGAATAATAATAATAATAATAATAATAATAAGAATAAAATTTTAATTTTAAAATTAAAATTTTTAATTCTTCAATCTTCATAAAAGAAAGAGATAATTCATAACATGTTTTATTTATAAAATAAAATAATTAAGATATTTTAATAAAAATAATTATAAATTTCTTATAAAAAGATAATTTTTTTAAAAATAATGTCTTATATTAAGAGATAAAAAGACATATACAATAATTCATGTGAGAATTTATAAAATCATCAGTTGAAGGTTTCCAATTTAAATCAAAGCATGCATTAATATAGATGAGCAAAAGTTGGATACAAGAAATTTTTGACTTAGTATTTTTAAATTATATGGTTTGATTGATTATATATTTTGAAAATATACAGTATGTTCCCTACCGTTAGTATATCTTTATTTCTTTGGACTGATGCACTCAAACTTTTGCAGCATGAAACATTGTTTGCTGACGTCGAGTTCATGCAAAAGAGGGTAATCATCATCTCTTTCTTTGGGTGTGGTTAATTTCTATTTTATCTGTTTGTTTTTTTATATATATCATATAGCCAGCATAGTAAGTTTCTCAAACGAATCAAGGAAGAAGATGATGTTAATATATTTTGATTAAGGTTTATCTTTTCTCTTATAATTAAAATGGACCAGGATAATTTTTTTAGTGGATAATAATAATAATCAAATTTAAACTTAGAATCTCGTCTAAACCACTCAAACCTTTCTTTACTAAGCCAACCTTAGTAGATTGGTTTTGCTAACTTTTAAGACATATCTTGTATAAGAATATGTTGGAAGACTCTTTATAAGCTAATTATAAATTTAGATTATTCTTCATCTTGAATTAAATTGAGATTGAGTTAGATCCAATCTGTTTTTAGCATAATATGAAAGTTAATTAATTTAATTTTGATGTTAGACTACTCACGAAAGTGTAGTATTACAAATATTATGTTTTATAAATATTTTATAAATTAAGAATATGATCAAAATACTTTTTATAAGACTTGAATAATTTTTTCTCTTATGTTAACTTTTGAAATTAAATTAGATAATATTTATTTAAACAAAGTCTTTAATTTGGACCTCAAAAAATTTCGAAGTAATATTAGCAATAATTAAGATAATAAGACATCTTAGTTTGACTCTCTATTATAAGTCGAAATAAAATATTTTTATTAAAAAGTAATTATTTATTATATCAAAATCACAAAAGTTGTCTAAGCATATTTTTTTTTAATATTCTCTCCTTTTAATTTATGGTTTAAAGTAGTGGGACAGGAATTATAAAATATAATTAATATTATTGTTTTCATGAAAACTGTTTACTATTTTTTTTTTATGTTTTTTTTATTAAATCTCTTATCTCTCATATGATTAATTTATCCAATAACATAAATTAATTATTATTAAGGTTAGAATTAGAAAAATATTTATTTTTTTATTAGTAATACAAAACGACATTCAAAATGAAGCAAAAAGTTGTTATAAAATCAACACTTAAATAATTTTTTAATTTTTTTTTATTTTAGTTCTTTAAAAAAATTATTTT
>JAMLFT010000547.1:0-40313 GCA_026544285.1 Pachyrhizus erosus
TGTCAAATACACATATATTTTAAAAAATAAAAATACACAATTTAGACACAACTAATATAAATATATTTCGTGATGAATTGATTATTCATACACGTGTTTATGTCAATAACGTCTAGAGTATATATTTTTATTTTATGATATTTGTATGTGTTCGAGAGATAATGAATAATGTATAGTGAATAAAGATAATTAAAAGTATTTATGTAATATTTGAGTAATCTTATAGTATTGAATAAAATAAATAAATAAATAAAGATGTAGAAAATATATTATTATTAATTATTTCTTATTAAATTTTAGTTAAACTTATAAACTATTTTTTAAGATTTAATTTTTTTATAATTATAAACATCTTACTTTGTTTTAGTATATTTAATGTTTTCATTTTTTATCATTATAAAATTTTGTTTTTTTCATTTTTTTCTTCTGTAAATTTTTATAATTTTTAATTTTTATAATTTTTTATTTTTAATTCCTCTAATAAATTAATGATATGACATTTTTTACATAATACTAATGATGTGACATATAATGATGTAAATATTTTAATAATTTTTAACAAAATTTAACGGTAAAAAATAAAAATAAATTTAAAACTTATAAAAACAATTTTAAAAAAAATTACAAAGAAGAAAAATAAAAAAAAATATCAAATTACATAGAAACAAACTTAATTAAGTCAATATTTTTTTATTAAAAACTATGATACTTAAACATTAATAGCATCAAATAGTGCATGTTTAATAATAATAAAAAAATCTGATTCCAATACGTAATGGTCAATAAAACCATTGTAATATACGCAATTATATCCACTGTGAAGTTTTTTTTTACAAAATATATTCATTAGAAATTAGTTTAAATCTTATTACTTACATTTGATGCAATAGTATATGTGTTTGGATATTATAAGTAGTTTTCCGTTAGAGTTCTTTAACTAATGTTTAGTATTCGATTTTTAGGTTAGAAATAAAATTGGGACTGATGATACTATTTTATTTCAAAATGAACTGACTTAATTAAAAAATAAAAATAAAAATTATATATGCCTCCAGGTTAAAATAATAATAGTAACAATAGTGGCCAGCTAATTACAGACTTAGCTTTATATACACACAAATAAGGGCAATGTTTCTTTTTTGTCCCCCTTATTGGGGGCTTCTCTCAAGAGGCATAATTGGGCTTAATGTTTGGGGGTATTTTATTCAACTTTCTACAGTACCATCTTCCGCCACCAATCCCAATAGATGATGTTCCGTGAAGGCAAGGCAATTCCATCAATATTGGTCATGGAATCCACAAATATTCCTCAACGTTTCTAACTTTTGAGTCAATTTTTATACTTGTTTGCTCCTTCCACTAAGCCAACACTATCCAAAATCCAAAAAATACTCTGCCATTCCCAGCTATACCCAGCTGAGGATGTTTTGCTGAAAAGAAATTCACACAATTGAACCAAAATACCTGTGAAACGCAATTTAGGTACATTAGAATGAATGCCGTTTATTCTTAAAATATGACTTTAAAAGAATAATTTTAATTTAAATGCATAATCATCGTAAAGATAAATTTTATATTATTATCTAAACATTCATGATAATGTATGATAAATTTATTAATTTTATAATAATTATTTAATTTAAAAATTATATCTAGTATAATTTTTAATTAATTAAGAATGTAAAAAAAAATTATATAAAAATTAAACTTTTAAAAGAATAATAGTTGTTTTATTCTTTAATAAAGCGCAATACCTTACTATTAGTTTTATTCTATATAGGGTACATGCAACCCCTAAAATAATTCATTTTTAATTTATTGAAATGCTTTTTGTTGCACAAAATGTTAAATAAATTTCTGATACACTGACATAAATCTTAAAATGTATCTGCCTTTGAGAGGTCATATTTATGTCCTCATAGAATTTTAGTCACAATTATTAGTCGCACTTTTACGGTCATCTCATCACAGATTTAAGGAAATTCTTCTTTAACTACTATAATTAAGGTTTTCCTCCCTAATGAGATTTTGATATTCCTACAAACTTCGGTTAAAGAATAATTATTGAACTAGTTTTCGCTCTAAATTTAATCACACTCAAAGCATTCCATCTTTCTTTCTAAAAATGTATTGTATGAGAATAAAACTCATATTTTTCACAAATTTATCGTATGTTTTTAACTGGCCAACCCATTGGGTAAGAAAAGTTTTCTCGAGATAGAAATTAACTCTCACTTTCCCTATCTTTCAATATAAAAAAAAAAAAAAAAATGACACGCGGTTAAAAAAATGTTCTCGTTTATTTGTTAATTTTTTCTACCGGGGTGTCATTTTTTCATTGAAGGAAAAGAAGCACGAAAAATGTAGTGATCTGCATAACACGATAACATAAAAGGCATTTAAAAGAGCAAACTGACGTGCATGTAAGCCATCCTTTATACAAACTAAATAATCTCCCAAGCACAAAAAAAAATGGGAGAAACCAAAGCAGAAAGAACACGCACAAAGAAGAAAATGACTTCACACATAGTGAGTAAATGAAACCTTAACCGTTATAAATTATAATTAGGTACAAATTGATCTTCCAAGGAGTGGAAGTGGCTACTTTCTCCCTCAAGAAGTCGCACAACCTGAAGAACAAGTTATTAATTGTTATTTGCACTAACTAGATAGAAAGAAATGCAAGATATTTATCAACATTGATACTAAAAAGTTTCTAAATAAAAATGAGGTCCAATTAACTACCTCTCCCATAGATGGACGCATCTCAGGCTTCCTTTGCACACAAAAGTATGCTGCTTTAGCCATGAGGTAGAGTTCATACGTGTCATATGATTCCCCTAGACGAGTGTCAATCAGTTCATGTAAGGCCAACATCTCTATGATTGGCTCAGCCTATAAATGTTTCCACGTGCAATATTATTTATCAAGGTTAGTCATATTGTAATAAAAAAAAGTTTCTTTCTGTGGACAGAGTTTTGAAAATATCTATAGACATAAACAATTGAAGATACCCATTGTCGGAGAGATTGTTGTTGTTCTGGATTGTTGGAATTGCCAACCTTGCGTCCTGATATCAATTGTAATAGAATAATGCCATAAGAATATACATCTGTTCCCACAGAAACAATACCGTCTTCCGCATACTCAGGGGCAAGGTATCTACAATAACAAAAACAAAGATTGTTTGTTTTAGCTATACTTTTTAAGTTTGGAACTCCAAAGTATTTGATCTGGCTAGTTAGTTATAAAAATTTTGAGCAAATCCTCACCCTAATGTACCCATTATCCTTGTTTGCAGAGTATCATCGCCAGTTTTCCATTTAGCAAGGCCAAAGTCACCTAGCTGCATTTATAACACGTAACTCAATTGAAATCACATATCCCCTATTGTAATTAAATGGGAACATGGGTTGCATGTGTAAAGGAAATGTGAATACAAAAAGAAGCCTCTTAGAAAGATAATATAAGATGGGAATACCGAGTTATATATGTGAATTTGTCAAACCAATACTGTTATATACACTATCCATGAACCTTTACTTGTGCTACCTTACCATGGGAATAAAATCATGGGTGAGAAGTATATTGCTTGGTCGCATGTCCCGATGAATAATAGGACCACCACGGCATTCCTCATGTAGAAAACGCAATCCCTTTGCAGTCCCAATGGCAATAGCATACCTTTGGTGCCACTCAAGAACAGCTGCATTATTTTCTACAAAAATGTTTTCCAAGATTCATAAAAATTAAACCTTAGTCGATATATAATATTTTTTAGACTCAAAGCATAAAATACAACATCACAATAAACTATAGGCAACTTACCAAATAAATGCCAATGAAGAGACTTGTTGCAAATATATTCATAAATCAAGATGTTTTTCTTTTCTTTGCAACAGTAACCCAACAGCATCACTATGTTCTTGTGTCGAGCAAAACTTAAGACGTACACCTCAGAATGAAATTCAGAAAATCCTTGTGAACTTTCTTCTTTCCTTACCTTTGCGGCGATTTGCTGTCCGTCTTTAAGCACACCCTTGTACACGTGGCCATATCCACCTTCACCTAATAAGTTATCCTTTGAAAAATCATCTGTTGCAAGTTGTATGTCAGAGTAGCTGAACCTCATTGACTCCTTGATAGACAACTCAGTTCTTGTCCCACAGCCAGTACAAAGAAGCGGTGCATCTGAATGTTTTGGCAGAAAGCCACTTTGGTTTTGCTTTTGGTCAATCTGAGAAGTACTGAGCCTAGATTCTCCTTTGATGCTTATGCCTGCATTACAGTTAAAACTCTCATTTATTACTAAAACTAACTTGAATACATAATGAGGGAAAACTGTAGCTCCCACCAACCATTGGACCATAGATGGATTGCCTTACAATTTTCAACTTCAAAATTCAACAATTGACTATTTGAGTTAGTTTCCACCGACAAAAGGCTTAATAGATTTGACTTTTACAGTCTCTAGTATATACAAAAGAAGCACAGAAAAGAAAAGGCGTTCTGGAAATGAAAAGTATGTCCAATTGCTTGTTACAAATCAACACTACTTTCCCTTTAATAATGTTAAAAGACCAAACATATTCTATCAGACTAAACTCCAGACTATCGGACTGAAACATCAGACAGTAGAACTGACATCAAACTATTGGACTGAACATAAATTCTGTAGAAAAAACAACAGGTTGTAGTACGAAGCCAGCAACCACACACACAAAGAAGAGTCCAAAACTAGTCTCTTATATTCAGTTTTTGCACACATGAATGGTTACAGTGAGAGTTTAAATACACAAACTAAAAGTTCTTTATTGGACGAAACAAAAAGCAATCACAACTAAACTGAAAAGGTAAGCTTTATTAGCCCACAATTAGCTATTACTAAACAAAAGCAGCTTTTAACCAACTTTATAGGAAATTAGAAACTGCAGAGACGTTTAATATGATAGCTGGAAAAAACCCAATTTCTAATTGATACTTCTATTTTTCTTTCTCCAATTTAGGAGGAATGAGATGCAATTAATTTATTATTTATCATTCTACCCATTTCTCAGCAATAGAATGGAATCTATATTTCATTTTACCATAGAATATACAAACAATGATATGACACTTTTATTTCATTCCATCTCATTTTCCACATCACCCCAAGCAACCAATCAGCATGTTATAATATTCCATAAGAAGGAATGAGAATCATGCATATAAAACACTTTCTAAAAATTTTTAAATGCTGATATTTTCCAGAGAAGCCAGTGATGAATGCTCATTTCCAAACACAATGATTCAATAACATACAAAAAAGGCTTGCATGCAAAAATCCTAAGACTTGTAAGACAGGCTGAAAAGGAGATATGTGTAAATACAGGTTAAAAATATTTAAACACGCTTCCCGACCTGATCTTTCTTGCTTAGAAGAAGATCCAACATCTGATAAGGAACTATACTCGCGCGATCTGTTAGCATTTGACTGCTTCATATAGCTCCTAATGGTACTAGAGCTATCAGAAGAAGTTATAGAATGAGGATAGCTTTTGCAAGAGATAATAGACTGCTCAATATCTTGAATACTGTGACAATCTGATAGCGACACAAACTTTGACAAAGAATATACACACTTTATTTCTGTGATTTTTGTGTCACGTGCATAATGAGATCTCCAAATATCCAGAGACAAGTCATCCTTAACCAATGCAACCTTGCATGGTATCTTGTGAAGGTGGTATCTCAGGTCGCGCCGAAGATGTCTGTTTAAATTTACCCGATCAAGTTGAAAACCATCAGAAGAAAATAAATAGGAAACTAAGAAAATTGAAATTTTATTATTTGGAAAAAAAAATTGAAAAAAGTTTCAAATATAAACCTATGCACCACTGGATATGCCTATAGCCACATTAGGGTAATACAAATTTATTTGGTAATATCCTCGTTAGACAACTAACTATGGATATCATCTGTCACATGCAAGAGATAATGGTTATTCACAAGCGGAGAGATGGTAATACCTGTCAAGTATTATCCAACATGCATTATAGTTAGTAACCTCTTGTAAAACAACTTGTTTAATTGGAAATCCCGCGGTGACTTTAACTTCGATAGTAACCTGCATATGAACGTATATTAATTTAGAAAATAATAGCACTTGGAAAATTTCGTTTCAAGGTTATGCTATTTATAGCTACATTAAAACTAGGTGAGGAGTTACAAGCATGCATTTGTTAAAACTTAAGAGTACTAGCAAAGCTCGCTAGAACTTAAATAATGTACCCCTTCACTTTCAAAATCTTCATAACTTGACAAAAGCTCAGTTGCATATGCATCAACTTTCTTTTTGACTTCTTCCTCCATTGCACGAAAGTTGGTTCCAGCAAAAGACTCGGGACATGCTAATGTCTGGTACCCCACTATTAATCCAAAGGGAAGAACATGATAATCATGCAATGAGTAATCAGCAGATTCAAGGAACAATCTATATATTTATATTACTAACTTTCCTTCTATACACAAACTGATGCTGATCAACAATTGATTGAATAAGTAAAAGGAGATAATATCATTCAAGTCATTAGTAGCACTAAAATATCAAAAGATTTTCATAAATAAATGAATTATGAATAAATCATAAAAATAAATGTAAAACTATCTAATCCTCAACTTCAAAATACTAAGTTTATAATTTTTTTTATTGTTATTAATTATGATGATATAAAGTATTTATCGTCAAAAATAATAATATATTTTTATGAAAAACTATAAATATATGTTAGATAAATATTTTTTTTCAACATAATTTATTTTATATTCAAAATTAAAATTCGTATCTAAACTATTTGATTAAAGAATATCATTAATATCAACTAATGTTAGCATTTATGAATTTTTCTTACTTATCATAATCCTTCTCATCCAATATATAAAACTTCTCCCCTCACACTTTTCACTCTTACATAAACTGTATCTGCGGTAACACTTACTAGGGTGAGACACCTTATGTAAGATACAGAGCACAAGCAACGTGTCACCAGCAGATAGAAAGATACGCCTGGCTCGAACATGATCTACAACGAGTTTGACTTCGTGTTCTGTGCGATCCCTAGTGGCATCACATGCAACCACGATGTAAGATGCAGAAGGAGGGCTATGCATACTCAAATATTATTCTATGCTCCCAGCAGCAATGCACGCCTTGTGATGATGAAATGAAACCTTGAACGTTGACGTGAAATGGGGTTATACAGAAATGCACATAATAACGTGAAAAGTTGCATTGAAGAATGAGAAACGATCGTCCAATGATTCAAGGACAGAAACATGCTCTTCCCTTGTCTGTCCAAAACGGCAACACTAGTCATCGTTCTCTCAATGTGAGGGTGTGAGGGTTGGGACATTACCGAGATAATATGCTTGAGGATATTCGGTGAGAGACATAAATAGAAGAATACTGTGCTGACGTAGACAGTACCAACAGGAGAATAGTACGAGGAACTTGAAGACAGTTTTTGGTTACTGTGTGATCGGAGATGCTTTCCAAGATTCTAGATTCCCTTCTTTCTTCACTTGTTAATTATTTGAATCTGTCATTTCTCAGCTTTAAACTATTCCATATTCCCTTCCCCTTCTTAGCGTTGACGCACTCAACATTCATTCCAGTCTCGAAAACAACAAGCATAAACTAGTATCATAATCAAACAAATAAAAAATAATTAGCTTTATCCGTTTGAGCAATATTTTGCATTGATAGCCCTGATATGATAATTACATTTTTATATCTATGGGCAATACAAACTATGGAGCAGTATTTTGTGCATCTTCAAAGGCCAGGGTGCCTAAATTGAGCACATAGATCCTTGGATTATTCTTAGAGTTTAATATCTATTCACAGTAGATATAAAAAATTTACGCTCTTTATCAATCATGAATCATCACTTTGTTTGTATAATTTTTAAGATAATTGTTATAGTAAAAGTTAACCAGTTTAATATACGTAATGATGTGTGATTAATGTAAAAATCTTTCATAATTCAATACTAATAAAGTTCTTATTACGACATAATTAGCATGAAATAAATTATAATGCCTCATATTATTTAACTTTTTCTAAAGAGATTTTTGAGTCACTCATTGTAAATTTGAATTCGTTCTGTATTTAAATAAATGAATTTTATGAAATTAAAATGAAAGATGTAATCTATTCTATGTTGTAAATTTTTATTAGCATTTCTGATCATTTTCTTATATTTTTGTGCTTTTATTTTTAATTAGTAAAAGAATAAGAATTAGAGTTCTAATGGATCAAAGAAGAAAACAAAAAAAGCAAAACCCAATCAAGTGGCCTAATAGAGAATCTTTTAATAGTCTTGTAATGTTCTTTATCTGGCACGTAAAAGGATATATAATAGCATAGAAGATTAAGAATTTTTTTTCTCTATTATCTTTGTAGTTGTCATTAAGGGTATTGTTATTCCAAGGATATAATGATTAAGGTGAAACATCTGGTTTCTTCAAATATTGATGGAGTTCTATTTCTCTTCTTTGTTATCTTTTATTGTTTTTTAGCGTTCCCGTAGCTATATCCCGCATTTTGTCGAGGTTAGGTGATTTTTATGAAACCATTGATCCCTGATTTAGGAATTTTTAATAAAATTCTATTTTTTTTATATGTGCTTTTGTTCTTTAATTTTCATGCTTCTTAAGATTTGACCTCCTTTAAAAAGATTTTATATCCATTTTGTAAATGAAAACTTACCTTGTAGTTGAGCTATAAGACACAAACCTAGCAATTTTTTAAGACAGTGGTACTAGTAACCTACTATGGGATTTTGATTCTTAATATTTATTCTTATTTAATTTCATCGAATACGTTATTAACTAAGGGTGAAAGCTTAATTTTGTAAGGAAATAAAATTTAAAAAAATATAAAAATCCGGTAAACAAAATAAGAAGTCAAATTAAATTAAAAACTTAAAATAAGAAGTCAAATTAAATTAAAAACTTAAATTAAGAATTCTAGTTGAAATAAAATGAACCATAATCCCAACTTTCTCTTTACTTTAATTAAATCAATTTTCTTTGCCCTCAATTGCATGGTAAACTAAAAAACCTAAAATTCAAATATTTATCACCTTTTAATTTACATTTTGATTTTCTTCCCTCCAATCAAATATAAATCATCCTTTATAATTTCTATTATATTTGTCTTTACGAAATTGTGAACAAATTTTCATTCTAAAAGTGAAATTTCATCTCTTACCATTTTAATTATTATTTACAATCACCTAATACACTTATTGAGGTTAATTCTATTAAGAAAACAAATACATCTCATAATGTTGTGAATCTTTTTTATGGAATGAAAATGATTAATTTATGCATGTACAATCTAAGTTTATTATTTTTAGTTCTTATTATGAAGTATAATTAACTAATTTGTTAAAGATTAATTTTTTTTGTTAATTTAGTTAAAAATATTAAATTTATCTTAAATTAATATTCTATTTCAATATTATTCTTTAAATAAAACTAATAAATATTAACGAGATATGTTTCTCCTTCTATTACATTATTTTAAAACTAAGTTTAATTAAAAATATTTTTATAAAAAAATAATTAATACAAGAAATATTTTAAATTAAATCTTATAAAAAAATCAAATCACACTTTTAATTCATACCTTATAACAAAGCAACAGAAGTAGTAGCTTTTAGATGATGGATAAGTTTATCTTCCATGGCAATATTATGTGCATTTTTTATTGATATGTGAACTTATCTTGTTTCAAGTGTTTGGTTTCAAACTTGATTCCATGTGCTAAATGTTATGTTGAAATGTTGCTTTTAGGTAAGTGGAACTAATTTAATGGCGAATAGCATAGAAAGCATCAAAATAAAAGATAAGAACAGAACATCCAATCCGTTTATTTAACATTTTGCCAGTCAGATTTAGTACAATTCCTTGTTTGAATTGGCAATATCTACAAAGGAACATCAGAAGGGTAGTCTTTGGGATCCTTCTCGATGATTTTTCTAAGTAGTCTCTCTTGCTCCCGAAGGTTTGATGGTATTTCGTCATAGACATCATTAAACAAGTCCTCAAGTGGAGGTTTTTGTGCTTTCTCTGCCTCCTGAATCGCATGCATTAGCTGTAGAAAAATAACATAAATCCGAAAAAATGTCAGAACAAGTTGGTGTATACAAAGATGGACTAAATTGCAACATGCAAAATAAAATTAACCTGCTTCCTGATACTGCTTCTAAGCTCCAATTCATCATTATCACTCCACCAACCATTCCTTTCTACCCATCTTTTGAATCTAGTCACAGGATTCCTTGACATCTTCCAATATGCAATCTCATCGTTTCCCCGGTACTTGGTTGAATCATCAGATGTAGAGTGATGTCCTACTCTATACGTGAGAGCCTGAAGTTTATGTAGCAGTACATTAGCATAAGATTGCTGAAACTCTAAATGGTGTGGTATGAAACAATGATCATCTTAGCATGAAGGGAGCACAATGCACCTCAATTAAAACTGGCCTTTTTTCTCTTATAGCGATTTCTCTAGCAGTGTGAACAGCACTATAAACAGCAAGAGCATCATTTCCATCTACTCTGATACCCCAGATGCCATAAGCTTTACCTTTGACTACAATGCCATCACCTAACCAAACAGGACAAAACATATGTTTCCAAGATTTCTATCATCTGAAATAAATCACAGACTTAAACTTGATAGATTTGATTAAATAAAGAGCATCCTGTATGAATAAACTTATCGATAAACACTTATAAAACAAGAAATAGAATATAAAATGAAATAAGTTTTTCTACAAGTTAATGTTAAACTTATGAGAAAAGCATGATACATTTTACTTTCTTATTTTCTTTTCTTCTAAAGTGTTTATTGAGAAACTTATCTGTACCAGATTTAAAGCTCAGTGAGATGTCAAACAGAGTATGGAGGGAGTGAAATTTGTTAATTGTAGAAAAAAAAGTATGACAAAAAAACAACGAATGAAAGAGTACTTCGAAATTGTTCTTCTACAGGTGTACTGATGGCCCATCCATTGTTACGACAGATAAAAACAACAGGGGCATCCATTACTGCTGCAAAATTCATAGCAGCATGAAAATCTCCCTGCAATATTTGATGTTGTCAGATAATCGCAAAGAGCATCGTGGTGTTCCATTTTATTACTAGCTAAGAGAGATGGTTGATCACCACTAACCTCACTGGTGCCACCATCCCCACAAAAAGTGACTGCACATGCACTTTGCCCATCCATTTTAAGGGAATAAGCAGCCCCCACAGCTTGAGGAAGTTGTGTTCTGAATTTCTTGCCAATCAATATCAACTTGTTCAGAGAGCATGTCACCAATTAACAATTTAATTAATTGCAGTGATTTAAACATGTCCTAGATTATGGTATGTATACGCGTTAAAGAAAGATTGTGGTATGTATGTATGTATGTCTTACGCAATGGGGGATGACACTGTGAAGTAATTGTGCTTGTTAGACCCATAATGTATAGGCATCTGCCTCCCTTTCCCAAAATCATGGGTATTTCCAAAGCACTGATGGACAAATTGTTGCAGTGTAAAACCACGCCACAATAAAACACCAGGCTCCCGGTACTGCCAGTGACAACATGATGCACATATTCATTATCACCAAACTTGTACGCATGTGTTATAAAAATCACAAGTATCAGCTGAAGATAGATGTGTTCATTTGTGGCGTGCTAACAACTAAACTATTACATGTTCACCTCTATACATGTGGTATAAAGATTAATCAAAATTACAGACGTAATAGTTTTAGACTAGATAATAATTTCTTACTAATAACATATATTTTATACTATATTTTTTATTATTAATTAAAATTTATTATAAATTATATAATTATAAGTTAAGCTCATTAAATAAAAAAAAATTAATAATTTTTAATAAATTTCAACTAACAGTGAAATATGTTAAAAATAAAAATAAATTTGGAGATTTTGAAAAAAGAAAATTATAATAATTTTTTTCTTGATTTTCTATTAAATTCCAGATGACTTATTTAAATTCATGTCTATTTATATAAACCAGTATTTAAGTTGTTGTTCAAAGTCACTAAATATGTTTTCCATTTCTCTCTTCATTTTGCTTATTTATTTATTAGTGAAGAAAAAGTTAGGCCACTTGAAGCTGAAATATTTTGGAGTTTTAATTTTCCTGTTTTGCCATTCGAGATCCACAATAGCAGAAATAATGATAATAAATAAAATGAATTCAATTTTAATAGGAGAATAAGGAAATTTAAGTGCCTGGCTAATGAACATGCAGGATCACGTGCTATTGTAGGCAAACCTGAGGCAATACGATATCATCAGGAGAAAGTGCAGCTGCGGATGCAATGTTCACTGCTTCTTCCCCCATTTGAGTGAGGTAGAAAGAAATTCTACCTTGCCTCTGCACTTCATAGAATATGCTGTCCATAGTTTGAAGAGTGACCATGTCAGAATACATCTTCACAGCCATTTCCTTGTCAACCTGTTTTATTATTGTCCAGAGATTGATTATTCAGCTGTCAGTTATGCAAATACCAAGCCATTAAGTAATAAACTAATAATGTTCCCAAGTGATGTGTTTCATGCATTATCTTGCAAAAGAAAATTCTAAATCCTTACATAAAATCTTTCTACAAATCTTCTTGTAAAATAAAAATGTTGAATAATTTTATGTTTTATATTATCATATTATATGCGTTTACTTTTTTTTATCTAACTAATACATTTTTATAAAGTAGTTAATAAAAAAATATTGTAGAAAAGTATAACATGAATATACTACTCTATCACAGTGCTGAAGTCAAATTTTGGTTACCGACGGTGCTGAACTGAGATACCTGCACACAGTTGCTGTATTTAACGAGCTCACCATTGTCATCAAGAATACGATAGCAGGACACCCTTTTCTGAGCAGACTCGGAAATGAATCTCATTTCAGAAGTAAATCCAACTTTCCCTCCAGGAAAATCAATGACCTGACACAGTGAGAAACATAGTTAAATAATCTCAGGGTCAGGGAATAAGGCAACATTAACCCACTCGAAGAATATGGGTATGAATCCATTTTAGTTTCTGGAAGAAGTACCTGCTGTAAATTCATCGTTAAGGTTTAGTGGGTTAAGAGTTAAGACTTAAGATTATGGAATATTTTAAATTAAATTAATAGCCGATGTATCTTTACTTGATTATTTTTAAGACAAATATAGTACATTAGGTGAGTATTACTAATTTACTGTAATTTACTGTTATTGTCTTTAGTCGATTAAATGTATGAGAATGAAAATTTGAAAAATATTATATCCATATTATTGGAGATGTCATATTACGGGTCTAAGTCAAATACACACCGCGTCACCGTATATAGTTAGATAGGTATACCTCAAGCTAATTCAACCCAAGTTTTTTAGTTAGGTATTCTTTAAACTGTTCACATTGTTTGATTTATTTATATAAAACTTAAATAACTTATGTAATTAATTTATATTAAAATTTGTTTATTTAAATAAATAAATATTCATTATAAAATTGCGTTCGATATCACCTCAGCTTATCGCCAGCCAGATTGCATCCGGCGGGAAAAAGTATGGCAAAAATATTTTAAAACTCTAATTTTATATTTTTATTAATTAATATGTAATATTGCACAATTGATTTAAATCTAAAAGATAAGTGAACTTTGAAAGGACAATACCTTTGGAGTAGTATAGTGTGAACCATTTAATACAAATACTTTAAAATATAAATATAAATTTCAATTTTATCACGTGTTATGCTTTGATTAAAATAACGCTGTTTTTAAAATTTACAAAAAGAAAAGTGGAATGATAAATTGATTAATTAATGGGGTTCATATTTCTTTTTACTTGGATAAGGAAAGGAAAATAAATAGTCAAGATGTAATAAAAAAATATAACAAAAATTTCTACAGACATAATTTTAAAATTTTATTGGACCGGTTTGACGGATCCAGCCGCTGCTTTGGTTTCAAGTCATGTGCATATATTAATAAAATTTTAAAAATAAATAAATAATTTGCAAAAAGTTGGGCTTAAATCCAAAAAATATGATAAATCTAATTTATACCATCGAAACACTATGATTATTTAATATATTTAATAATAAATTTTATTTATATATATTTATAATTCAACTAGTGATCCATGCCTTAACCGAATTCATAACCACCAGTCTTATCGCTTACGCAGGTTGGTCCACCTGTACGAATCGCTGCGTACAAGCATGAGATTGTGTAAACAGTACACTCATATTTAAATAAAAATAAATAATACATAAAACGAGTCTAATTTTTTACATCATATAATTTATTAAATTTTATAATAATTATTTAAAAATTATATAAAATATTTTTTAATTAATTAATAGTATAAAACATTTACATCCAATAATACTCGTTTATGTTATATAGAATAAGCATTTATTTTATAAAATTAAAATTTATAATAAAAATATTTTTAAATATATAAATTATATTTTAATTAAATTATATAACAAATAAATTTTTTTAAAATATATGCTATATTTTTATTTATAATAAATAATTTAAATTTGAATATAAAATTATTTTTAATTATCATAATTTTTTACACAATTATCATAACTTAATTTAAAATATAAAGATAAAGAAATGATAAATTAAAAAGAATAAGTTATTAGAAAAACTAAGTACGTATATACAGATAAAAAAAACATAATTTAAAATGGCTGAGAGAAAAAAATTAGTTTGTTGTATAAGTAACAAGTGAAATACACATCTAAAATAGAAAAGAAAAATAATAACAATGATTAATTAAGAGAATAAAAAAATAAAATTTTCACATTTTAAATTAATATTTTAATTTATAAAAAAAGTGAGAGGAGAAGTTAAAAATTTAAATTAAAAAACATTAAAATAAATAAAAAAATATAAATGTTTATTCATAAAATTCATTTATTTAATTTATATCTGTTCAAATAAAAGAAAATACGTCATTATTCTTATTTTATTTTCTTTTTATGATTTGTTTGATAGAATAGAATAAAGTAAAAAAATATTAAAATTTAAATTAAAAGAAAAAGTAGAATGAATAAAATTTGAATTTTTATTTTTAAAAATCAATTCTTTCTCTCATTTTCCTCTTATCTTTCTTCAGTCAAACAAAAAAAATACATCAATATCTAATATTTGTGTTTTCTTCTTTCTTTTGTGTTTTCTTCTTTCTTTATTTTCATTCTTGATGCAAAATTTAAATTGTATTTGAATATTAAAAGAATTTATTTATATGTACTTTATATTGTTATTCAATGGTAATTGTTATAAATAGTAAATTTATTGATTATTATAATATCTTTTTTAAAAATTATATCTAAGATAATTTATTTTACTATTTGACAATATAAAAATCTTTATCCTTATACATTAAAATTAAAATCATATTTGAAAGGAAGTTGCTAGAAGATGACACAAGCAATTTTATATAAATATATGTCATATCTCTAGATATTGTTTAATCACAAAAGAGTTCAGTATTATGCAATGCATTAATTATTAAAAATTTAAATTATCAAATAAAAGCACATTTCAAATGAATTATTTTTTTATTATATCTACAGCAATAACGCAATTGAGTGTTTTTTAGGTAACATCCAATCTCTTAGCTGTCCAAAGACGAGCAATCAATAACCAAAATAGAAAGCCTGAGACGGCTTTTATATCTGAGATAAGTTTGGTAGGAAAATTCGGTAATTAAGTTGTTCATCTCTAAAATATTCACGATTCTTAGTTAACTTTTTCATTTGTAATTTTTAAGCACATTTTTATGGAGTATATTTTATTAAATGATATGTCCGTTCATTTTAAAAATTTTTTTGTTTAGTTTTTCTAAACATTACCAATTTTTTATTCGACCTCTTAAAATATGAAAATTTTCTCATTTGTTCTCTCGTGGGAGACAGGAAAACTCGTAAGAATCAAATCAGAAATTTTATCAAGATTAAATAAAATTACAAAAAATCATGTAAGAAAAGTAAAGAGAATCATTTAGGAAAAATAAAGGATGAAGTGACAAAATCAGCACGTTAGTGTCTCAATCGGGATTGTTTTTTAAGGAAAACAAACAACGTTTTAACTGATGGTAATCAGTACCTGATTAGGGTCATCCTGGGTGACATGGTGTTCCAATTCCAACTGTGCCTCAGCTTTAGTTGATTCATGACGCGAGAAGCAGAAAAGGTCCCATGGTGATGGATGAGGGCACTTAAATGGCTCAGTTAGTAGAAAGGAAGAAGAACCATGGTTAAGAAATGGTCCCAACAAGAAGGCCAAGTTTTTGTGAAGGTGGTGTTGATGAGTTAAGATCCTAGTTCTTCCCAACAACCAAGATGCCATTATTGTGGCTAAGAATAAGTTCAGGAGAAAGGAAGGTGTTAGAAATTGAACTAGAACAAAAAAAATAAGCTAGCCACAAACAAACAAACAAACGGAAGCTTAATTTATAAAAATGGATCAATGGAGAGAGAAAGAGTTATAATGGTGGGAGGGGCAGATGTCCAAGTTCCCCTTACCAGGCTTTCTTGTCTTTGTCTTAATTGGTTGTTGTTTTCGTGGGGATGGGCATGGAGGTGGCTAAAAGTTTCTTCATTTAAAACCTTTGAAGATGTTATCCTTGTCGTGGGACCACGTAGGATTCCAGATTGATGTTATCTTCAACTTTTATTTCGGGGGGGAAGCTAAATAATTCGCACATATTTTCCATTATTTTATTTTTATTGGATCAATTTTTATATACTTAAATATTGTGAATTTTCTCTGTCTTGACGACACTAATATGGGATTAAGAATGAAAATACGACAAGGAACTCTTAAAAAGTAAGGTTGGCCTTGTAATATTTATGTAGACTTAAACCGAATTTTTAAATGAGCTTTTTTAAATATATATGTATTATAATTTAATTAAAAAAAAATTAACTTTCTAACTGGACTTTCTTTTATATTAGTTCACATTACAATCAAAATAAAAGAGTGACTTTCTAGATTAATTACGGTGGTCATAAAAAAATGTAGAAAGTTATTTTTCTTTTAAAAAAATATATTAAAACTGAAATTTGATGAATAAGTAGTTCGTTCATTTAAGTTTATATTTGATAAAGTTTATCCGTTTACTCTACAACTTAAACAGATTTTATTTTAAGTTATCTTTATTTGTCTCACTTAACACATTGTTAAACAGATAAACCGGTAATTTACATTAAGAAAAAAATGTAGAAATTTATTTTTTCTTTTAAAAAAAAAGATACTAAAACTAAAGTTTGATAAATAGGTAGTTTGTTAATTTAAGTCCACACTTAATTAAAGTCGTCCATTTTAATTTGTAATTTAAACGGTTTCATCTTAAGGTACTTGTGTTCATTCTACTTAGCGCGGATAAACATAAGTCCATGACCCGCATTATGAAGGGTTGGAAGACATGGGGTGGATTTAAAAGAGAAGCATTCGAAGACACGAGAGAGGGGAGGGGGGCAACGTTGTAGGAAGGTTCAACAAGGCCCAAGCTTGTGGTCCTTCTTTGAGTGTGGGTTCTGTTGGATGAATCTCTCAAGTCAAGGTTCACGTACAAAGCAACAAAAATGGTGTAACACCTATTTATCGTTCTCGCTCGGCAACCAAAACGAAAATGTCTATTACCTACTGTATTGGACCTTTGATTTTGAATATAACTGTTTAACATGTGGGTTAAATGAAACAAATAAAATAAATTGTATTTTAAATTAACTTTAATATTGAGAGTTTATATCCACATGAACTGTGAGCTATACGGATTCACTTGCGAATTTTTACTTATTTATTTAACTTTAACTAAAACAAACAACTTCCTAAATAAATATCATATATAGGTCAATCCAATTTTATAATTAATTCAAACACAAGTACCAAATTATAGAGTTACAATATGAAAAATCAATTCACATAATTGAATTTATTTGATAAACATTTAGGACTATTTACCTTGTTCTTTACGTATACATGTTATCACAACCAATTTGATAGAAATAATTAAAAAGAAAAAGAAAAAATACCTACTTTCACAACCTAAGTAATTAATAAAAAAAACTAATGCAATTTCACATTTACATATTTATACATTATTTATATAGGTAATCAAACAAACTAAATATATAACACATTTTTATATAGGTAATTATTTTTGTATAGGTTGTGTCATATTATATAAGAAAATTTTTATTTATTTACATAGTTATAAAAATATTATATTACTATTTCTTCTTATGTTTAATTTATTTATCCATTTCTACAAATTATATTAATGTGCCTTTGAATTTATATTTTAAAAATATATTTCACAAACTACTTTTATAAAATGATAATTAAATAACCAGATCAATTGGTACAGAAATATTCTAACTTAACTAGTAATTTTAAGTTTGAATTTTCAACGTACAACTATATTTAATATTTTTTTAAAATTATTATTTATAATAATATTACTCGATTTAAATAAAATTATTTTAAATAAAAAAATACTTATATTTAGACAAAGAATTCAATATAAATAAAGAGTTTAACCAAAATTTGAATTGGTATCTAAATTGCATCAAACAATTATAAGTAAAAGTAGTCAATAAGGTAAATAAAGTAATTTTGCCCATTATTATTTAATTAGCATTTCATTACAATATCAGAAGAGAAAAATCAATAAAGACAACATCAAATCAAATATTTATGTAGTATCAATATTTATGAAATATAATTTATTTTAAAAACTAATAAATGTTTATTAAATATATGACTTTTTATATAAACTTATATACTAAAAAAAAGTTATTAAATAAAATATAATTATTACAAAATCACACGTACATGTATGTATTTAATACACATAGACATATATATTCAATGTATTAAGTAGTATTATTGTATGTATTTAATTATTCCCTCCTATCCCATATAGTAGTATTAGAAATAAATGAATATTTTTTTCTAATTATAAAAAACATGAACTCGTTTTTAAATATGCTAATTTCGTTCTTTTCATATTTTTAATTTATTACGAACTTTATTAATAAAATATCTACTTATTCTCTATGCAAGTGGATTATAAATCAAATTTATATATAGACACACACACTTATAAACATTCCCCTAATTGCATTATATTAAAGATCATCCATGCCAGGCAATATTTTATACCCTTTTATATCAAACGACACGAGAAAAATGTAAAAAACATTTTCAAACAATTATTTTTTCGTGACAAAACTAATGAAGCCTTTATATTAATATAAAATAAGTATAAAAAAAAAAAGTTGGTTTTAGGTATAAAAAATAAATTTCATTTAAACTCAGATAACACTGTGTTTAAGTGCTGAAAGTCAAATCGATATTTGAAAAAGATAACACTATTTCATTTGACCATTGATTAAAAATCCCCGTGAAAGCATATAGATATGGAGGCCATAGACTCTGACTTAGATAACAGTTGAAGACCCTTTTTGGATACTTAAACCACTACTTCATTAATGATTGATATCTTTTTGTTAATCTTTTTTGACCTAGAAAACTACTGGCTGGTGCTTACCAGCCTTAGATTGGGATTTCCTTTATGTTAAAATACTACATGTCCACTAACAATAGCAAGCAATAGATTCTGAAAATGATCACACCTAATAATTGTGGTATCTGGTGAAATTTTTACTCAGGATGGTGTAACATATTTTAAAGCCCCCAATTTTGTTTTTAATAAATTACAGTAATTTACACGCACCAAAAGACAAGGAAAAAAAATGTGAAATAAAATAAGTACGTTATAGAAAGAAATAAATAAAAAAAAAAAAAGAAAGTGGATGTATAGAAGTGAATGTAAAAAATTATTGTTTGAATAATATAATCTCTCTGTGTAGATTCATCTTATTGATTCAGTGTATCACTCCACACGTTTGTCAAATTAATAGATGTTTGGCACCTTGCTTTGCATAATATGCCGCACACTGGCTACCTTGCATGATAACTTGCTAATATACTATTGTAAGCTTATATCTGACGTGCAAGATAGTACGATAACGTATTAGAATTTAGCATGTATGTCTTGTTGATTTTAGTATAACTTTTAAGAAATCATTATAAAATTCAATAAATTTATTATATATAACAGTTTGTTATTGTATGAAAGTATAAATTAAAAAATCTTTAAATTCTCATTGCATATATTATTTAATTAGAAGATTAATTAACTTATCCTTGATGCTATATAGCCCACATGAATTACTTAGAGGCTGAAAGGACTAAGTTGCTACCATCACCAAATATGACCCATGCATCTCAAACCAAAATTTCAAAACACACGGTAAGTACGGGTCCAAATTAGGATAAGCATCGAAAAATATCAAAGATTTGTCATATATTTAAAATATTATCCACACACTACACACGACACTAAAACAAGACAAAATGGAAAACAGTAACACAACACAACCTGCCTCATGACCATAAGATGAGAGAAAGACAATAACAGAAGGTCCCCAAAGTCAACCTCGTCATCCTTGACATCCCAAAACACACTTGACATGACACAATCACAAGCCCTCAAACGTTGCCACCTCAACCTCAAAATGTGGTCCCACTCTATCAACACCACCACCTGATATACATATCCACAACTTCTAGTTTCACTCTCTTCTGAATTCTCTTTCTTATATACGAAGTAAGCTTGTGCGTTTTTTTATCACCTCCAAAGTTTCCTCTTCTGCTTCCCTTTCTGGGTTTTGTTCTCTTTGCTTTGTTTTCCACTGTTGTCCACAAATGGTTACACCAAAGCGTGGCCGTGGATTCTTCGAGTTCCGTGCGTTATTGCTCATAACCACCTCCACTTGTGCCTTCTTGTGAATGCCCTAAAGTGACCCTTTACCAAAGAGCCACACGTGCCTTATATGCCTTCAAATTTCTTGACACACAAAGGGCAGTGATAGGAACATGTCAGTTTCATAAGAAAATTGTTATCCGTTTATTCCATTCTTCTCACCTGTCTTATCGTGTCAAATCTTGCAGCCTCCACTTCCTCTCTCTCTCTCCCTCTGCACTTTTCGTTTTCAAAAAGACCAAACAAAACTATATCAAATGGTTGCTAAGGACTATGATCCCTTGACATGCGTGGTTGGTGTGAAAATGGGTAGGATAATGCAGTGTGTTGATCACTCAAGGCTTTTCTGGTTATTTTTTGGGGTCTTTTCACACGTTTACCACGAGGGGAAGCCTCGGATTTAGGATTCTTCAACCTTGCAGAATAGCTCAAGCTATTGTTTTGTTTTTGTTATTTTTGGTTTGGTTTTGTTCTTTCCTTTTCAACTCTTTCTACACAAAAGAGTTGTAGTGCAAACTATAGCGTTTGAAGCTCAGGTGATTGTTAGTTTAGTTACTTAGTTGGAGTGTCTAGATAAGAATTCAACATGTATTCCAATAAAGGGTGTAAGGAGGATATAAAAGCTGAGCCTCGTTACATGGAAACCGACCCAACTGGTAGATATGCTCGGGTAAGTTCTAAATCATATAATCTTGTGGCTTTTCTTTCTTCAATTTGTGTGGCAAGTTTTATTTTATTTGAAATTGTATTGTTTTTTCTTACTTGAATGGGAAAAGATAGTTTTGTGTGTGTAGATGGGGGAACAACCTCTCTTGAGTCTAGTGAGCTAAATAACCGTGTGAGACTTTGTTAATAGATTTTAGTCAAATCCTATATAGTTGGAAGAAAGAACTGATTCAAATATCACAGGCTTAATTAAATGCCAAGCGACTAGACATCTTAGGTCAAAACTAAGACATACTGCCTTAGGCTCTTTTGATATTGTTTTTCAATCAAATTGAACTCATTAATATGCATAATAAAAGTTTGTATTAAAAGTCAATATAGGTTATTAAGATAAAGTTCTAATTCTGATTGAAAAATAGTTCCATAAGTACTTAAGGAACTTTATATAAATTTTGTCTGACTTCATATCTCTTCTGACTTATCTTTAGTCTACTTTCGGGCATGTGTGTCTGCTCAAATTGGGGTATGGTTCATGTCTCAATGTTCAGAGCAGAATCCTCTGGAGTTGAACTTCTATTACTCTGGAGCAATCTGTTTGATACTGGGGAGTTTTTGGAAATCAAGTTTGAATGCAAAGGAAATATATATTGAATTCTTTTACCATTTACAGTATGAGTGGATCAACTTGGATTCATGCTTAGTAATATGTTAGTGCTGTGCAGACTTGGGGTTAGATAATCTTAGTAATAAATAGTCTAGCCGTATTCTAAATCTTCTTTAAAATTTTGTTGATCGCTCCCTTCGCTTTAATATCATATAATTGTGAAGAACTATTGCATATGCAGAGATGTAGGAGATAATGGCTTACCAAAAGCATGGATAAATGGGAATCAGGGACTGTGTTAGGAATTGAAAATCTAAAAGTTTGAAGGGAATGGTATATGTATTATTTACTGGAAAAGGAAATATTACAATTTCATTTTCATATTTGCAAGATTTAAAGACAGTAATGTCGTGGATGAAATGCTCTAAAACTATGTGGTGTTGGCTGTGATAATTATGTTAACAACAATACCTTGTTTTCCCTTGCTTGGTTTGTGCCTAGTGTAACAGTTTCTACTTTTCCATTTCAGAATTTCTCAACCAGCTATGTATATAGTTTCCGTTAATTCTTTACTTCAAGTATACAGGAAATTAGGATGTTATCACACAGCTGATTCAATGTAACAAAAGTTGTTTTTTATGTAATTAGGTTGGAGATATTCTTGGAAAAGGGGCAATGAAAACAGTGTATAAAGCAATTGATGAGGTACTTGGAATAGAAGTAGCATGGAACCAGGTCAAACTCAACGAGGCGCTTCGCAAACCAGAGGACTTGGAGCGGCTTTATTTAGAGGTTCATCTCCTCAGTACCCTCAAACACCAATCTATCATGAGATTCTACATCTCTTGGATTGATGTTCACAACAAGACCTTCAATTTCATTACAGAAATGTTTACTTCAGGGACACTGAGAGAGTAACTCCCTTTCTAACTAAAAATTAGGCAATACTTAAATCCCATTCTGCAGTTCCTTTGAAATGGAGTACAATATCTTTATTGCCCAGACTAATCATATCTCTTTTTTCATTTAATCTTGACATTTTAGTATGCTGGTGTTCAGATTATGTTAATGTGTATATGGATGGAATGTTATATATTATACTCCATAAGATAGGGATATGTAGTTTCACGGCAGGCACTGTTGGCAATGTTAAATTACTGTATTTATTTTATCTTTATATGATATATATGCAAGATTACAGAATTAACCTTTAAATCACTATAAAAAGTACGTTAATTGATAAGTTCGTGACTCGTGCAGATACAGGAAGAAATACAAGCACATAGGCCTACAAGCAATAAAGAGTTGGGCTCGCCAAATCTTACAGGGTCTTGTTTATCTACATGAACATGATCCTCCAGTAATTCACAGGGACCTCAAATGTGATAACATATTTGTTAATGGCCATCTTGGACAAGTGAAAATCGGTGACCTGGGTCTAGCAGCAATTCTTCATGGTTCCCAACCAGCTCACAGTGTTATAGGTATATTTATCTTTTTTCTGCCAGTGAATGTTGCATATATTGTGTTGTGCCACTCTAATTGCTGTGTTAAAAATTTCTGTATTGTGCTAGGCACCCCAGAGTTTATGGCTCCAGAATTATACGAGGAAGAATACAATGAACTTGTTGATGTGTACTCATTTGGCATGTGTGTTTTGGAAATGCTTACGTCTGATTATCCATATAGTGAATGTACTAACCCTGCACAGATATACAAGAAAGTATCATCGGTAAATTCAGATTCTGGTTTTAAGGTTTAAAGATACCACTAAAGTTGAGATTTTACATATAAGCAACTTTTCTGTGTTTTTATGCTCAGGGGAAGCTACCAGCATCATTTTTCAGGATTGAAGACACAGAAGCACAAAAGTTTATTGGCAAATGTCTAATAACTGCAGCAAAGAGACCGTCAGCAAAAGCATTGTTGAATGATCCATTTCTTTTGTCTGATGATGCATCATCCATGACAAAGATTGGAATTCAGAAGCCATTTTTAAATTACAATGAAATGGAAAAGCTTCAATTGAATGATGATTCACCTAGGACTGAAATGTCAATAACGGGAAAGCTGAATCCAGAACATGATACTATCTTTCTCAAAGTACAAATTTCTGATAAGGATGGTATCAACATTTACTTGACACTTGATGTCCTCTTTCATGCATTTTAGGGAAAATTTCATTTTGACGTTGTCTAAATACATGTTTCTGGCAATTTCACGACAACATTTTCTTTTGTTTAGTAAATGAACTTGAGCCTTTAATTGAAGTAAGTAGCAATAAAACTTTTCTGCTATCTTTACAGGTTCTTGTAGGAATGTATACTTTCCTTTTGACATATACACAGACACCCCCGTTGATGTAGCAATGGAGATGGTAAAAGAATTGGAGATCACAGATTTGAAGCCATCTGATATTGCAAATATGATTGAAGGAGAGATATCTATGCTGCTGCCAAATAGGAGGAATAGTAACTGTTCAGACACCTGCCATACATTCAGTTATCATGATGATGACGACGATGAACGTCCTTGTCATCATTTCCACTCTGTCTCTTCTTGTTCATCATCCCAAGAATCAACATCAGGCCAAGCCAGTAGAGCTGATGACTTATTGAATGAATATTATTGGCTCCATGGTATATCTTCTTTGTCCCTTCCCCGGTTCCCCCTACTGCAGTAGCTACCATGCAAGTCTGACTAGGAAGTCTCACATTTGATAGAAATACGAAAATTGAACAACATAAGTAGTAATAACTTGTTAGTTTACTTTGCTTTTGGAAGGAACAAATTCAAGATTGTAAGCTTGATGTTATGAAATCTTTCAAATAATTGTAAGAGGGAATCCCTGACATCTTATTTCAGTTTTATGTTTGCCATGAATCTGTGAGGAAGTCCTCATGAAAATCTACTATAGTTTAGAACAATCACATAATGGAAGAGGAACATTATTGCTTTCAACTAATTTTAGTTTCTATAGTAATGTTGATAAACTACTATTACAGGTGATTTACTTGATGCTGGTTCAATATGCTCTTCACATGGGACATATTCCAACTCAAACTTTTGTTCAGTGGATGACCAGGAGGAACACAATAAGGCTTCTGCAAGAAAAGATAAACATCCCATCATAAAGAGTCACATGTGTACAAGATTTTCCCCTAATGAAGACCCCATCACTTTGAACCAGTGCAAAGTTCTTGCAGGACCACTAGCGCCTTCTACTAGCAAAAATAAGAGGATGATGGACAATCGTAGACTAACAAGGAACAAGTCATTAATTGATATGAGGAGCCAGCTACTACACAGATCACTGGTTGAGGAGGTGAACAAAAGAAGGCTATTCAAGACAGTTGGAGCTGTGGAAAATATTGGATTTCTGACACCTTATGAGGTTACCAACAAAAAGTCACATCCAGCATGTGGTGCTTTTGATGTGACCTCTTCAAGAAGTAGCAAGAGGGAAAACTATAGAGACAAAAAAAATTAAAAATGGCTATCTCTTGAACATTAAAATCAAAGAGGAAAAGATGGATGTGTTCATGGGCTAGAGAAAAAGATAAGGTTGATGTCCTATGAAGTTATTATTAGACTTTCAAAGAATAATGGTACCATTTGAAGGAAAATTTTATCTTCAAGGTTGACCATAGATGTACCTAAATTATTGTATTATTAAGAGTTGGGTTCAAATGGGTGTAAATAGAAATACATTGAGACCTCTCTCCCTAAATGGATCTTAATAATTCAGAAAAGATTAGAATTTAGTTTCGGTTGGGGTATGTCTTCGTTAAAAAAATTACATACAAGAAGCGTGTTGGATTATGTTGTATGAATATCGATACCATAATGAGTACTATAAAATATGATAATTTTAAAAAATTAAAATTACGAATATTTTGCAAGTATTACATTGATATTTCTTAAATATTATATTAAGTTACCCTTCTAATTATTTAAAGCACATTACATGTATACCCTTCAACATAGATTGCTATAAACGTTAAAAAAAATAAATGTTCTGTACAATCTCAGAAGATCTCAAGGAATATTAATACAAGTTATTAGTTGTTAACAAACTTGAATCTCGCTAGCAAAGATGAATGAGTTTGATTAAATAGAGAAAAAGGTGAAAGAATCCTAAATCTACTTGAAAAACTGTCGTTATTTTGGAGGAAAAATACTCTAACTAGTACATAAGGCATACTTGGTAATATCTCAAGTTGTATTTAGTCTCATTAGAGTAAATGAACAAGTATTTGAGTGTACTCAACATATATCGGTGTTTGATACGTATTGGGTACGAATACCTTTATGAAGATGAAGAATCCATCAGTCAGGTATTGAACAAAAATAAAAATGCTTTTGTTAGAGAGAAATAAGCCTTCTCAATTAATTAGGAGGAGCAGCATTCACTATTAATTATTTCTAATTTTTAGATGAAAGATTAAGAGTTTCAGCAGGGCTACCAAGCTGCCACTACCAGTATTAAGATTGATTATGCTTGTGGTTGGTTTTATTAGCTTTTTTCTCATTACCTATTGGCATGCTTTCCAATATGATACCATGTGCTATTTATGGTCAGCAATGAATAATTGGGTATGATTAATTTCGAATGATCATTTGGCACTCTCACAACCTAGGTGGAAACAGGCTTAGGAAGAAAAATAGAGAAGAAATAACAGATATGATGCATGGTATAATAGGAAAGAAAAATTAAAAGAGGAGAATGATAGGTGTGAAAAAAACATCATAATTGAATGTTTTTGTTTACGATTAATTTTTTGTTTTTTTGGCTGATAAGTGGGGGTACTTGTGAAAAAATTAAAAATGGAGAATATTTAATAGAGAACATACCGTTTAATATAAAGGGAACGTAAATTTATTATTTTTATTTAATATTTTTCATTTTAAAATTGTTAATAAATATTTTAAAGGTTTTTGTTATAATTTATTATTTAAAATTAATATATTTTGATTTATAGGTATTAAAAAGTTATTTTGTTCTTAATTACTATATCTCTGTTTTAAAAATTTTATATATGAAAAATAAAAGTAATGAATAAAAAAAGGTGATGTTAGTATAATTATAACTAAAAATACATCGATTAAAAATGAAAATAAAAAATATATATTTCAAGTTAGTCAATCGACTTTACTTAAATTAAACTGACGTATAACAACACGAATCTTTTCACACTAAAATTTTATATATCCACTTGATCTGAAAATTGTGTCTTTCTCACTCTCTCTTCACATGTGTTCATAAACTGTAACAGGGATTATCTGATTACTGTTTATCAAAAGAGATAAAGACACAAATTTTAATGGAAAAATTATGAAAGAATTTTACCATGAGAGGATTTGTTTTTGAGAAAGAAACGTACTCAAGACTATCAAATGCTATAGAGTAACTCATAAAGGGAAAAAAGAAGCATATATATCATCATTTTCATTGCTGACCCATTATGGGCTAGCTCTGTAGCCCATACAGTAAATGCACGAGTAGAAATGTTGATTACTATTTGATCACGTAAAAAGGCCAACCTGAGAGTGAGGCAAGCAAGGAGCTTTTCAAAGTCAACACCACAAACCATATGTGCAACTTTACGGTGGCATGCATTTTCTCCATATCAATCCATTATTGACATATTGGATGTGATACAAATTACAATTGCTAAATCTGGCTAAGCATCAAATAAATAACTCAAGGTGCACCCTGGACATTGTGTCAATTACTTGAAAAACCCATCAATATTCAATCCAAAAAATAGCATGCAAGTTTGACCCTTTTGGTCTACTCCAAGAATTTTACTTATGGTAAAATGAGATTTATAATAATGAACCCCATTTATGACTAGTGAATCCTTATCATGAATGGTGTGGAGGGATATCATGATATCATGACTGGTGTCTCATTTAGGCTATAATTGTATATGTTCATGTTAAATTAAAATTATGACGCAAATCCCTTGTTCATGAAGTTTAATAATTTTGGATCTAGCTAGGTTGAATTACACTATTTCGAAGTCTGCTCAAACATGTTGGAGTAGGCTTGAAAGTGAACAAATTTTATATTTGAGAGGTTGGGGTTGAATGCAATTTTTCTATGTTGACCAGTCATGAACTTGTCCCACAGGACTAAAAATTGAGATGGATTAAAGCAATCTGAAATCCAAACTTTCTGTCTCTGCTGGGTTTTTGAAAGAAACATGACCTGAAACGATTTGGGTGTGTAAAGAGACTGATCAACTTTTAGCAAAGAAAAATAAATTAAAGAGACTGATGAACTGTACAATTATGGGCAGGTTTTTTTCTCAGAACATAATGTCTAGTTGGCTAAGTCGACTTTTTTGCTCACACTATAACATGGTCCTCCCTTGCCTTCGATTATTTCTACTACCAACCTGTTGTGATGATTTTGTGGTCCTCATGATGTGCTGAATAAACTTTTGTTCATTTTCCTTTACTTTGGCACTGACCATTTGCATACTAGTCTTTATGATAACTCTAGCATTATCAACAGTTTTTACGTGTTCCATTGGCACTGATTTTGATGACAAAGCTTATTAGTACAATGAATTTATGGGCATCTAAAATAGGAAACTAATTTCAACTAAAGCAGAATGTAACTGCATTCAAACCAAAGACACAATAGTGTTTATAAGATGAATTAAGAACATGATTTTAAATTGTGATTCCGGTCATGGTTATAATTTGTCGTAATTTTTAATATTATGCAAAAGTGTTACTGATACAATTGCGACTAGTCAAAAAAAAAAAAATTTATATTACAGTCACAATTGTGATTGTGAATTATAATTTGAAACCATGATTGAAATTAATGTTTATTCAAGTAGAAATTTTGATAGAATCATTTTTCAATTGAACTTAAATGACCTACATAACCAAAACTTGATAATTATGATAAAATAGAATTAAGTAAAAAAAATTTATATATATATATATAACTAAAAATATTATTAAGAGTTCATTTGGTTTAACAATAATCCGTCTCTTACATCATAACAGATTTCAATGTAAAGTCTATGCCTAAGATTAGTTCAAACACACATTTTAATCACATTCAAAAGTTCAAAGTCAATTCTACTAAAATTAACAAATACATACCAAGTCAAAATGTCTTATTAATAATACATAATTGCTAAAAAATGTATAGATTTTAAAAGGATATGAAACATCGAGTATTAAGTCGAGATAACTCAATATAATTTGAATTAGTTCTTAAAATATGAGTTTAATTTTATAATTCATATCCATTAAAATTAATTTTATGACAAATTAGTAAGATAAAATGAGTGTTAAACATATTTACACATATGGATAATGTTTAAAATAGACATCAATATGATATTATATATATTGTATTTTTAAAGGTATTTTAAAAGAAAATAATCTTACATTATCTAAATATATTGTATTTTCTTATTTATGTATTAACTTTTGATTAAAATTTTCAAAGTGGTTAGTAGAAAGCGAGAGACTCATGTGCATAAGTTTAGATCTTATAGGTGTATTTGTACTACAACAAGTCTCAAAAAATTATTATGTTTATGTTTTTTGTGTTTGAAACAAAATAATATATTACATCCAAGTTAAATAAAACTTAAGCAAACATGACTAACAAGCTAAAGATGTTACAACCATCTCAATCAAGACATGATTAAAATTTTTGTATTTTTAATATTTATATATTTTAAAAAAATATTTATATATTATTACTTCTTGTATTTTTAAAGTAAATTTAAAAGAAAAGAAATATCTACTTTCTTTTATAAGAGTTGCAATCTATTAAGATCTCATTTTAAGCTTTTTAATATTTTCATTTGAAAAAGAAAAGATGGACTAAACAGAAATCAAAAAGCACATCATAAAAATATAAAACAGTTTTTTCTTAATAAACAAAAACCTAAAATTAAAATTAATTAAAAGGGCATCCATTCTTTAAATAGAAGGAAATAATAATAAAAAAAAAAACCTAACTGTCGGCATGCTTGGCTTGTGTTTAAGCACATCATCCTTTATGTGTCAATGTGTCATATGGATATGAAAGGAGTGTCGGTGTTGGAAATGGACACTATAAGGGTCCATATAACAGTGCTTCAAAAGTATTAATTTTAACTATTTTTAACATTTATGCGTAATATTGTTTTTATGAAGTCATTATGTGATCCATGTAATGGACTTCTGTTAGTGAGGTGAGGCTATTGTTGTATATTCCAACCACAGATTGCCATCAACTTGTTAACTTCATGCCCACATATTTATCATAGTATTCCAACCAGTATATTTAACACTAGCCTCCAACCAAAAAGAGTGGTAATTAGTGAGACCAATTCAGTTTTCCCAAGTTAAAAATTTAATTAGCTACTTGTTTTGGAACTACCTATACTTGCATATATTTTTAGTAAAGTAAATCTTGACTTGAGGGAAATATATTTACTAAAATGTTGAAAAGAGTTATCAGTTATGCCTACCAGTAGCATACTACCAATCTCAATAATTGGCATAGCTTTTTTTAGTAGGCCAAGGGCTAGCAATATATTCAAAGTTTCACACCTTTGAGGATCATTAATAATAAATAAGAACACTTTTCGTTTGTTTTTAACTGTCAGAATTTTAACAAAAAAAAGTATTGTTATTTATCTATCGTTTTTAAAATTTAAAATAATATTAATTATTTTTTATCAATCATATTCTTATTTTATATATGTATTTATTGTGGAATATAAATAAATAAAATAAAATAAAAATATTTTAATAGAATCAAGAAAATTTATTAAAAATGTTTTATATTTGACCTGAAATGCAAACATTATTGCAAAATAGTCTAGTCCCTTAATTGAAGTAATTTTTGCAACTTTAAAATGTCGAATTTGAACTTGAAAGGGAAAGGCTACCTTGCTTTGTACAATTTAAAATCCTTGACTTGACTAGTGTTGCATTCTTCTATGTTTGATGTCACTTCTGGCATTGCGTTCTTATGGCATCATAGACAATCAATCTGATCATTTGTTTCGATGGCACGATAACAAACATTTTGAGTCACAAATTGCCTAGTTAAGGGGAAAAGCTTGGGAAAAAAATTGAGAAAAATAGTAATTAGAATAGAAATCTGTTTCTTTGGTTAATTTTTTTTTTTTTTTTTTGCTGAAAGAATACTTGGTCATATTAATTTTACCATTGTAAATTCTACTATTTATTTTACAGGACTTGACACAATTGCACTAACTTTTCTAACACTACAATTGATAACTAGAGAGGACTGTTTTGTTTTTTGACTTTTTTTTCTTTTGCATTTGTGGAGCCTGCTTGGTTGCAACTAGGCATTTAAAAACACTTTAACTTCTAACACTGAATTGAGCCAGCTGGTTTTGCATAACAATGTTTCTACCTTCAATATAGATACAATCTAATCTTCCAAGGGCATCTAATTGACATTTGACTCTATATATGAACACAAACAACTAGAACAGCAAAATCCACAAAAGGAGATGGGGCCATTCAGAAATTTTTATCATTTTTTTTTTGTTAGCAGTTTGTTGCTCATCATGCCATATAGCTAGAGAAAGGATAATAAACTGGAGCTTTTATGATGTTATCAATCACAATTCATCCATAAACTAGTTTTGAAATAAGTGAGCTGATAGCTTACTCTTGACATCAAATTCCTAGTTGCTACTACATTTTTTAATTTGTCAAAGATTGATAGAGAGCATTATATGAGAGTTCAGAACAGAAGTTGGTCAAGAGAGATGTTATTTACAAGACTATACACATGCATTGGATAATCTAAAATCTTTACATTCTGAGTTGAGCCATGTCATACCAAATTTGCTCGAATGCTTTGACAATAAGATCATGGTATTCCCTTGAATTCAGTGAAAGATAGCAGGCAAGCAAGTTCTCCAAATCTTTTGATGCGCGGATATTGTTCTCCACAATCATCTCTACCATTGACTCCCTGAAGTCTCTTTGAGGATCAAGAGAGGACTTAACAACTGCAAATCCCTCTGGAAAGCCTGACTTCATTGAGGCCTTGCATGCTTTGGACGACACACTCCTTCTTGCATAGGCTTGAACTTTCTTGCTTGCAAGTTTTGGAGAATTGACTCTAAGTTTTATACCTGTAGAATTAGCAGAGGAAATTCTAGCCGGACTTGTTTTTCTCTCTCTTTTAGTTCTATTACTTTCCTCTTTGCACACTTTGACAGATAGAGATTGATGAGACTTTATCTCATCAAATTTAGTTGTTCTTCTCAACTCAGTGGCTTCAATGACCTTATCATTAAGCTTCGCTGGCTTTGTTAATATTGGAGAAAGGCCTAATTGGGAAATTGTGTCAAACCCGTCAAGGTTTTCAGAATTTCCAGTGAAGGGTTCATTTTTCATGTCAATGATGATGTCATTGGTGGAAGAGCTAACTCTACAACTGCATTCAGAGGCTACCCCATTAAGCAGGTCAGGAATAGTGAACTTATCACATTCAGACTCAGATGAAACATACTCATGGAGGTTTGATTCAGAAGAACTCTCTAAGGAGGAAAGATAGTAGTCTGGAGACTGAGGTTGATTTGGCTTAATCCAATTATTTGTGGAATGACAGCTAAAGCTTTCGATGACTGGTGAAGAGACAACTGTGGGAGAGGGCTTATAAATGGTTTTTCTATTAGCCCTTCTCTTGGATGACCTTCTTGGTGAATCAGTGAATATGTTATCTGAGTGTTTAGTGTAAAAAATAGGAGAGTTGTATAACTTACCAGTCATGTTTGGTTCAATGGAGAAATTATGAGAGTATCTTGGCTGTGACGTTTGGGATGTTGTTGGTGAGGCTACTTTGCTCTTCATAACATGAGGGCCATTTCTCTTCCTTGATTTGCTCATATCTTTGAGCTTGTAAAACCATGCGTTTGGCATCATATCTGACAATCTGAACCTGTTATTACCCATCAAGGATATGCCTCAAGCACAGCCTTCTCTCCTTTATCAGTGTTTATTTATTGTGGTACCTCAGAATTGCTTAATTTCATGAGAGCTGAAATGGAAGATGTAAGGAACCAGAAAACATGGTTTATAATAGAAAAGAATTGAAGTTTGCGGGTCCACTACACAAGAAAAGTTCCAAATGAAAGCAAGGGGACCAGGTATGTCCACCAAATGACTTTCTCCCATCATTGCCTCCAGCAAACATGCACAGATCTGTGGCTGTGTAGGTCTGTAGATTACAACAGCATTTAGTTTTTCTCCTTTTTCATTTCCATGCTCATCTAAGTTATCAATTCCTTGGTAATATGTTGATAAAGTTGTGCCCGCAAGAAACTTTCCTAAACTTTATTCATTGTTATACAAAGGGGATGCCAAAAGAATATTTAGAAGCTTAAATTCTGCATAGAAATTTAAAAAAAAATGAAAAAGAAAACAGCTCATTGTCTAAGAATCCATTAGAATTCACTATCAATCTAACAGCTCATTGTCTCAATGGATTTGATTCCTTAAAGTGATGGGAGAACACTTTAAAGTGACGTATTAACTATCTAATAAAAATTAATGATTGAAATTGTAATTAACTTTAGATTTGTTATACATATATTTAATTTTATCACAATTCTTAACCATTAATTAATCAAGATAATAAGTATACTTTATTTTTTAAAGTACATTTTTCGCTTTAAATAAGTTAAATCTTTATCTAAATGTGAATGGTTTTATTGTGTAAAATGATTAAAGTAATCAGAAAAATAGTAATTTGTTTTCTCAATATTATTGTCACTGTAGTAATTTCTGGATTGTTAGATTAAATTTGAATCTAACAAAATAATAATGAAAAAAAAAGGTGGTCTTGTAACAGAATCTAATTATAAAAACTGTTAGTGCCATCCGTTGATTGCATTCACCATAGATTTTATCACCTAAGTTAAATAGCATTAATGTGGTAATACTATAATGTTAAAAAGTTTCATGCTAAAAGCTAATATGGATCATAGGCGTATTTATTGTGGGACTACCTTGGAGGTTGAAGTCACTTAAGACACCCTAAAAGGACATTTACTAAGCAACATGATTACCATCCATCACTGCTATGCATTTTTTTTTCTTAATTATAAATGTAACCCTTTATTATCAATATTTTACATCATTTTATAAATTTGATCTTCTCATTTTTTTTAATTTAATTTTCCATTATTTTAATTATATAATTTTGATTCATCCGTTAATTTTACATTTAATAGTTAATTATTGATGTGGCATTTTATTGTACTGTCACATTAACATTATGTTGATATGATATTTTATTATAGTGTCTCATCCATACTTTGGTTAATTATTACATATTAAGTTAATAAATTGATGAAAGCATAATTAAAATAGTAGAGATGAAACCTGTGAAGAAAAAAAATAAAAGAACATCCTCGAAATGAAAATAATAAAAAGACTAAAAGTAATTAATTTTTTTTTCATTGATATGGACTCTTCTGATTACCAACATTTTGGTGGTAGTTGAAGGATTGCAACTCATAATCTGGTTCTCCACGCTTTGTTTGGAGTATGCATGCATTTAACATTAAATAAGTAATCATGAATTTAGCAAACAGTGGAGACCCATTTGCCAATGCTGATTTCATTTATTCCCTAATTCCTGGCTTTAGGAATGATGACATGCTTTTCCTTTTTATCCAAAATTCCCTGAATGCCTCCCTGGTGCTTCTACAAACATCTCTCAAACTAATAGATTCATTTTATTTGCCTTTTCTTTATTTTATTTTTTCTTGTTTCAATTATGAGAGTTGTCCAATATCTATTGGACTTGTACAAACACCCAATTAGGTAGATTCGGTCTAACCAAAGGGTTTGCTATTCCCACCCAATTTTCTAAGTTAAGCTCCAATCTTTTCAAAATATTAGTTTTGACAAAATATTCATTGGATGTCTCCACAAAACTTATTGAGATATGTAGTGAAAATATAATTCTGTTGTATATTGTGAAGTTACATCTAGTAACATAATAAAAATTTATTTTCATTGTCTATCTAAAAAAAAATAAAAATAACATACCCAATAAAAATACAATTTTATTGTTTATCTTGATAACTTCTTGTCCAGATACAAAACCAATTATGTATCTCAACAAATCTTGTTAAGATGTATATGAAAGTATTTTCATACGTTTATATTGTGTAAAAATAAATCTTGTCAAAATATATAATGAAGATGTATTTTTGTCTAAGATATTTTCATAAAAAATTAAAAAAGTTAGAGGTAAACTTAACAAAAAATTGAAATGGAATAGCAAAGCACTTAAATCAAATTCTATGAAGCATATTATGCTATTGTCCTATTTGTGATTTATTTGTTTACGAACAATATATATATATATATGTGTGTGAATTATTTGTTTTAATTACTTATCAAAGTTGTTTGCTTCCTTTAATTTCACTAGTATACGTTGTTTGACTTTGAATTTATACATGTAAATCTCGCTAAATTTTATATTAAAGTATATTAAAATTAAATGCATGTGCATGCTTATTAAAAAAAAAAAAAAAGTAGTTTGCACGTAATGGTGCACTGCGCCATGAGCCTTTGTCCATAAATATATCTCATTACAAAGACACAGCCTAATACATCTCTTATTGGAATTAAAAGTAGCTATTGTTTCATCTAGCTTATATTTAATTGAATAACTGAATGTGTAAAATCTTTTCATAACATTCAGAAAAGGATAGAAAATATAAAATAATAAAAGTTAGAACATTATTTTAGTATATATTGTGAAAAACATGTTTTAAAATCCCTTTCATCAAATCTAATTATATATTATTGACATGTGTCTTTGTTTATAAATTAAAATAATTTAATTAAATCAAATAAAATATATTTAATTTAATTAAATCTAATAAGATATTATCTATTAATTTAAAAATAAAATTTTTGTTCTTTAATTTTTAAATTTATCTAATTAATTTTGAATTAATTTAAAAACATTTAATAAAATATCATTAAATAATCATTTATATATTAATACACTTTAATATAAACATGTCTCTATAAATATACTAGTGTAATAAATGATTTTGAATCATGTTCTTCACAATATGTACCAAAGTAATACCCTAAAAGTCAATGGTAGATCTTTTAACTATTTGAAAATTTCTATATAAAATTTTATACTAAAAAAAAGTATTAACTATGTCCCTAAATTTATAAATTATTTTTAATTAAATCTTATAATTAGGGTTTCATTAGTATTATGTGGAGTATAAGAACTTAATAAAAAATTTCAACTAATCCAGGAGCATATTATTATTTGAATTTTTAATAAGCTGGTCTTTCTGAAATATTTGAGAATGTTAAATTATGTCCCAGTATATAACAGAATTTTAATGTAACTTTTAGAGATAATTTATAGTTTAAAGATTTAGTCATAAGAATCTATTTAAAAATCTTCGAAAGATCAATTGAACATAAATTAAAATAGAATAGAGGATAGTCTTAGCTCAATCCTGCGTTGATCACAAAATTTGTTATATATAATATAATTTTAAAAATAAAAAGGTGATCCTTCTCTTGACACGGGATGCAATTTGCAATTAGTGCATTATACGATTAAACTGTATCCATATTAAATTAAACTATAGTTAAAAAACAAACGATATAAGACAATTTAAACCTTGAAACAAATACATTCAGTTTTCTTTCTTTTTTCTCTCTTCACTTTGGTTACGTAAATCAAACGGCTCTTTTTCGTATAAAAACTGCATTGATTAAGTTTGTTAGAATAGTTTTTACCTACCTTTGCTCCATAAGTAATAGTCAGGACAAGAAACCAAATGGACTCAGAATCATATTCAAGTATCTTTTCTCAGTATAATATCAACAACTTCAAATTTTAAAAAGGAAATAATCTTTGAAAATCTGTCAGTAGAATTTCTTTCAGAGATAAGATTAATTGTGTCTATACTCTTCTAGTAAAACATTGGTAAGTCCTTCAAACTTGATTTCTTTTACGTTGAAAAGTGACCTTTGTCGTTGAACATAAAAGTTTCTCTTCTCTCGTATCCGCATATATTCTCCTTTTGTGTTTATCAAATTGTCTACAACATCTCATGCAGAATTGGACAACATTTTGTGATCTCACCGTACCTATATCAATAATGACATTCCTTCAGGTCAAAGGCCAAATTATTATGGCTGAAGACACTCCTCCTTCCCTTAACACATACAAAGTCTATGCAATAGACAATATATGCTGTATGTGTTATTTCTACTCTATCCTATCCTATGATTCAATCACCCCAACTAACACCTTTTCCTCCCTCCCCCCAACCCACCCTCTAACATCACAATCTGTGTTTGTCCGTGTCTGAGTTACAACAACCTTGGTTTCAAGTTTCAACAAACATTACCATGGCCTAACACCTCTTTGTTTTTACATGGGAGTTGCAAGAAGTAGGGAAGAGTAATTGGTACCCCTAGTGAAGGACCACACCTCCAAGTCTTCGACATCATCATTGCACGCAATAATTTAGATACTCGAAATGGTGTTTATCACCTCTCTCTTCAATGAGAAATTATTACATCAACCTAAATTACCATGTCTTTTATGATCTTAACTAATCTTTAAATAATATATAATTGAAATTTTTAATTTATAAAAAAGAATTAATAAAATTTAATCATGTAATCAAATCTATGTCGAGATATAATAATCGTGTATCATGTACTAATTTCTCCTCTCCAACACTACTCAAAAGCAACCCTATCCAATACTAAAATAAATCCTGAACTTCCTTTAGCCACACTCCTTTCTTACTTTGGAAATGAAAGTGAAAACACGAGGTGTCTTTAGATCCAAGTTATTCAAGCCATGCAAAAACACTTTTGTTGATGAACCAGTTCAGAATCAGTCCTTATAAAAAGCTCTTTGATTCAGTGATCACAAGTTCAATTCCCAAAGGCGATTCACAACCAAACCATGTCTTCATTGCTATCATCAGTATTTCGTTCCCTAAAGAAATCTAAAGACAAAGATAGGTTAGCAGACCTCAGAAGTCCCTTGAATGTGCATGAAACTACCCCCTCTCTATCATATTCACCACTTGCTCGAGCTTATCTAAGAGCTGGCGTGGTAGACAAAAGGGAAGCTTCTCTCCAAGTGGAAGACACATGCAGGATTTTTGAGAAATATTTGGTGGAGATGATTGTGGAAGAAGGGAAGATGAAGGACTTGATGGATGTGGAAGAACTTCTACACTGCTGGGAAAACCTCAAGTGCCCTGTCTTCATAGATATAGTTTGTAGATTCTATGTAGAAATCTGCAAAGACTTGTTTTCTTCAGACAGTGAGGAAGGTAGTTCCATTCCAACTGGTGGCTAGAATATGCTCTTCTCCATAATATAATGATTTTGCTTATTTTAGCTATCAGTTTAGTGACTCTTTACACTCCGTAGCTGAATAATGCAAGGATTGTTTTTATATGAAAAACTCATGTGAATTGCTTATCTCCAATTTTAAGAAGACATCAAACAGACCTTTATGGTTATGTGGCCTTATGGCTTGGTGCCATAAAGGGTCTCGTTCGAGAATTGTTATAGCAAAGACTAGTGTTGAGGTTGGAATAGCTGAGATAGGCCATGTAGGGCTTACTCCTCTGGCCATCAGTGTTTTAGGTGCCAGGGTTTAGATCACCTTAAGGAATGTTGCCCGTGCTGTCAAGGTGTGCCTTGATGCATCATTGTTGGCATTTGAACGATTATATCGTTCGGTATTGATATTTGTATTCTTAGAAAATGTTACAATTAAGTTTGTTTCCTAAGTAATGAACTTTTATTAAATATTTCAATAATTTTTTAACACAATTAATGAAATAAAATTAACTGTTATTAAATATTTTAATAAGTTTATACTATTATTAATCATATTAATACTTGATATAATTATATTTATTTATTTTCAATTAACTGTGAAATTAAATTAACCATATTTACATATATAATTAATCAAATATAAAAGTCAATAATTCTTAATTTTATTAATTATATATAAAATAAATTTAATCATATTTATACATATAGTTAATAGTATGTGATAGTTTATAATCTTATGATATTATTAATAAGTTATAAAATAAAATTAATTTTAATTATGTTTAATCAATATTAATCATAATAATTATTTTATATAATCATATTTATTTATAATTAATCACTTATATAATAAATTTAACTCCATTTTCACACATAATTAACCAAACGTGTGGTGGACACTGGGTGTAAAGATCCCAGTGATATGTTGAACTTTTTCATCTATTGTTTCCCAGAAACTATGCTACAACACCCTGACCATGCAAAGGTATTTGTAGCATATGTTAACAGTTAATCATGTTGTTTCCCTTTCAAAACATCATAGGATACATTGCTAATTTTTAAGGTGATGTATCTTTTTCAAGTTATCCCAAAATTTTGTAAGCAATATGCGCGTGTAGGAGATGTCATCAATGCAGCCTTACCGGAGTCTGGAGTATAAGGAAGATGTGATAAATGGTTCATTTCCTGATGCTCATAATAGCCCTTATAAAATAAGTTGCAAAGGTTAGATCTGGACAAGGCAGCATCCGAAGCAGTTCAGAAGATGTACACAACCAAATCAATTGGTGAAAAACCAAACAAAATGATAATTTACAATAGCCACAACTCATAAAGCTCTTCTTTTTCACTTTATGTCCTTAATTTTCTTCAGTGGAAGAACAAAATGAAGGTACATAATTGAATACAAGTTGAACAGTTTACTTATGGATAGACTGACACCATTTTTTTAAGGAAGATAACTTCAATTGATTTTCTTGTTTCTCCTCGTACCTTTTTGGTCATCAAGGCAAATACAAAAGTTTTCTTTCCTTTTCTTTTTAAATTAATCTCTGATTCTTTGAATTATTTGATAAATTTTTAATTAAAGGGTCGCTCAAGGTCATTGTACATTTTTGAATTATAAATAAAAATTTTAAAATAAAATACTTTTGATGAAAAAAATTGTATTGAAATGATTTTTAATTTAAAATATTTCTATATTTATTTTTAAAATAAAAAAAAATTGTGAATTTA